>JAUYWI010057345.1:0-16558 GCA_034780595.1 Parotoplana pacifica | reverse complement strand
ATTTATTGCGAAGGATGTCTGAGCGAACATGGCGTAGAATTGAACTAGCTGTCGAGTTGGATGGTAAGCAAGTTGATTGTTTGTGATGTTGTTAAGCTTATTAACTCATTTTTTTCTCAAATCATTTGTATTGTAATTATAATAAAATGAATTATTATAAGATTTACACCCCACTTCTGGAACTACCTGTAGGTACAAACACCACCCGCTACATTATGAATATTCTAACAATCATTGTAGAGTTGGACAGACAAATTCATTCAGACAACGGCTATTACAGAACACAGCATCAGTTCATTGATAAAACTTCACAATTTAGTTTATTGGTTGACCGGAAGAATATTGTGTTTTGTATGTTTTTCATGTCTACTAAATGTTGCATAGTTAACTGAAAAGGAAACTATGCAAAAACGGATGCTATTTTTAAAATCCCCACAAATGATCCCGAAAACATGTAATGCATACAAGTTTCTCCAAGAGGCAAACCGTTGATAAAAAACAATATTATCCAGAAAATTCTGATAAACACTGACCTGGCCTCTCTGAAAATGTTCTTCATAAATAAGTAGCTGGTGGCGCTCTCCGACCAACTATTCCTCTTTTTCATTTCCTGGTGTTCCATCATCGTGTGTGCCCTCCATTTCCTTGTAAGGAACAACTGATTTTTGAATTTAGCTTCTAAACAACTGGAATATTTTAATTCAAATGATATCATCAGATTCTCATACCTTGATCCATCTATCATACCATCAAGGTGTAATTCAGACATATTGTATAAGCAGTTTCTTTGACCGTTTCTGGTGACCCGTGTATATCTATCTTGGTAAGATAACCTCATTGTTTCGTGGTACTATCAGGATTTTTTAGGCTAGCAATACTCTCAGTGATATGACAATTTCTGCAGTAATGATCAATAAAACAAAATCAGCATCCATCACTTCATCACCCCCAACAATCAACTACAGAAGTGGTACCAGTTAATTGATCTTGTCAGCATGGTTAAGAATCACGCCAAATTCAAAAATCAGCTTTTGACAATTGAAGTGAATTCTTTGGAAACACTTGTGAGTAACATTAATTCTAAGGATGATAATATCCATCCAAATTCATTGGACTATTCCTACTTCATATGCCAAAGAGATCCACAGAATATGACTTTGCTGCACAGTCATTTCCTCACATTAACTACGATTTCCTTCGAAAATATCCTGTTCGTCCAAATATTCGCAAAAATAGAGAAATAAAAAGTGGTGTTACAGCTGATTATCATTATGTGAACCAATAGAACGAAATAACTGTTGACAATTGCATAGTATTTTTGAATACACATGCTATCATTGTTGTCTATCAGGTTTTGTTCTCTTCATGGTGGTAAGACTTCTTTTGTATAACAATAAGGATAATTCATTTTTAATTATGCCCAATCTCGTTCCAGGCTCAAATTTAATAAATTGTAAATAAATTAAATAATATTTTTTATTTACAAAATTATAATATTCATGTCAATTTCACATGTTTATTTTTTAAATTAGATAAACCTGTGAATTTAAGCAACAATAAAACCGAAAATCGGCCATGTTCAACATTTTACAGTGAATACTTATACATATAACAGTACATCTAATTTTTACTTCCACTATGTATATTACTTAGTAGTATTAGTGTATTCTGCCGAATTATGTAGTTATTAAGCAGGTTCAATTCTATGGCATCCACTTTCTCCATCCTTCTCGGTTTGCTGCGAGGTCCTGCAATTCTCTATAGGTGTTTGGTTTGAATTATTCTAACATCCCTTTTGTGGGTTTTCCTCTTCCACGTGTCCCTAAAAATCGACCTTCCAGAATTGCTTTGACCATTGTATAGAACAAATCATACAATAACAATTTCAGTATAAATTAGACCTCAATACATAAATATGAAAGGTTATCAATAAACGATATCGATGGGAAGATTGGCTGACCGATAATCGACGTACACATCACACTGTTCATTTTTTGGTTTAAATAGTGACAAATTCATTTCATCGAATATTTGGTGAAACAGTAACATACATAATGTTTCTCTTTGGATTCTTGGCATAATACTTTGTAGACATTATAGAGATCAGTCAGTGTTTTGTAGATTGGTTATGTATAACGTTTGGATGTATTTGCTCGTCAATAGTGAGAAGGCATTTTAGGAAGTCTGTAAAAATTCTCGAAGAAATACCTTGTCTTCCTCTGCACGTCGATAGTGAGGATTTTCAGGTTTTGTTGCATCTATGCCATTATTAACATACCTTCTCCAAGTTCCGTTGTTGCCAAAAACATTTTCAAGCACACTCGGACTCTAGCTCTATTTATTTTGAGATGGTATGAGTATGACTTTTGGCTACTTGAAGATTCACCTGTGGTGCGCCTCTTATCGGCCATAGCGTCAGTCATTGACTGCACATATAAAGATCGTTCTTGTCATCCAAGCTGCGTCCATATTTGTTGAAAAACTTGTTCTCTGTCTATTTCGGTAATAGAGCTGCATTTATTCTAAACATTCTTGCAGTTTCATCTTGGCCCCATGGCCTTTGCAGTGTTTTCAACAAATACAAATTGCCACCTTCACTCATGCTTTTGCCCTGATGTGATTGACCGTTGGCTCTCTTTTGAATACCGATGTTCTGTTTCCACAAGTCTTTCCTTAATCTTTGCTTCGTTGTAGTTGCATATATGAGTTCACATATTGTTTCTTCGGTCTCGTCAGCAGGATTTACTTGGACCAGGTGGTTGAGGAGAGTAGTATGGGCGTCTTGAACCACGTCGTTGAGCACAGGAGTAGGATTGTCTTGGACCATCTCGTTGAGGAGAGTAGGAGGGACGCTTTGGACCACGTTATTGAGGACAGGAGGAGGATTGTCTTGGACCATATCGTTGAGGAGAGTAGGAAGGGGGTCTTGGATAACGTCGTTGAGCAGACGAGGATAGGCGCCTTGGATCACGTTGTTGAGGAGAGGAGGGTCGCTTTGGACCACGTCGTTGTGGACAGGACGAGAATTGCCTTGGACTCCTCGTTGACGAGAGTAGGATGAGCGCATTGGACCTTGGGTGTGGAGTGAATTTGGTTGCTCGGAGAGTACTGAGGCCTGATCGGTGTACAATTTGTAGGAGTTGCATCATTTAACAGTGAGATATAGGTAGAGTGATATCAAAATCAAATGAAACATCCAGAAGCAAGGGAGTTACTTCAGTGTTAGCTTGAACATCAAGGGAATTTCGTTTTTTTTAATGTGCTAACTGCACCATCTTACGACCTCTTGTCATGTACATAATTATGTTATGAATGATTTGTTAAAGTTGAGTGGCTTTTAACTGTGTATCCAAGTAATTAAATACATATATACTGATGTTCTTATAGATATTTTAACTGTGTACCCAAGAAATCCTTCAAATAAATAGGCTATTAAATATTAATAATCGTTTTATCTGTGTTCTGAATGTCTACCTGATATTATTTACAATTAACAATTATACTCAAACACAATAAGAAGATGTATGTTACTTGCATAATATATTACTGAGTTAGTTCAATTAAATATGAAGTATTCGTTTTATCTGTATATGTGTACACATCGTCTTTTCAATACACTCATTAACCATTGGTCGGCGGAAATTTTAAAAGTTACGTAAGCGGCGGAAATGGGTACAGCTGTACCCGCAGCATAATAGGCATAAAAAGCTGTATTTTTATTTCTTTTTATTTACTATCATTGATTTGAAGAATATGTAGGTCCTGCTTCCGATTCACTGTTATTAGATTCGTTATCAAAATCGGTAGGTTCTATTGGGATTGCTTCATCTGGTTCACTATCGGAATTAAATAGTTCGTTATCAGAATCTGCATTTTGAATAATTGCAGCAACTTCTGCAGCTGTATACTTTCTAGCTATCATGAAGTATAGTGAATGCGCTGCTTCTAACCAGTTTTATATATTGATCAAATTCAAGGAATTTAATATAGCGTTCTTATTGGCTTAGAGAAACCTCGTAGGTTAGAAAAACAGCATACATATATTGTAACGTAAGCGGCGGAAATGGGTACAGTTCTACTCATGCCACATTATTATTATAGCACTGTATATACATAAAATTTTGAAATTAGTATTTGAAAATATACAGAAAAATATGTAAACATCTAAAATATTATTAAAAACAGAATATTTTTTATTATATACTGAACCTTATAAAATGATGTGGGTACAGGTGTACCCATTTCCGACGACCAAGGATTACAGCAGAACGGATGTTTGATCACGGCTGATTTTACTTTATGTTGTAGATCGGATAGTTAATTATTTCAGTTTTATACTATTTATAAAAATAATTATTTAGTCAAATAAATACATAAGATGCATTGTTACCTATATTATCCATTTATGTAAAAAAGTGAAAATCCAAAATTTGTCAAATCGGATATTTGATCACGGGCATGACGACATGTAACCAGAGTTCCGGTTTCAAAAAATTACCAAAATACCGTTATATAAAATCAAATTTGAAAAAAGAATAACATTACATTGGCAGCAAACACTTTCTGCACAATATACTATTTAAAAATTGCATAAACATTTTTCTCTTTGTGGTTGATCCTCTGAATTGACACCTATTTTTAAACTACACGATATTACACAATACAAATGTAATTTTATAAAACAGTGTTTCTTGGTTCATTTTAAATTGATTTACTTTTGTTTTGTATACGTTTATTGGTAACCTTTCATATTTATGTATTGATAATCATATTTCGCTGAAATTTGTTTAGAATTTGAATCTTAACTATACAGAGTGGCAATAAAGTTACTATACAGTTACCATTCAGATTGTAAAACAGAATCTAAGCTATAGGTGTACAGAGAACTGTGTGCCATCATCAGCTTAATTGATTTAATGAGCTTAGTTCACTATATGGTAACTTTATTGTCACCCTGTATAATATTTATATCTATGATTTTATATTATATAAATCTTTTTATTATATGAAATTGCAAATAAATACAGGAAATGCGTCTTATATATAATAGAAAGAGTTTTTATTTCGTATATAAATATATTCACTGTAGAAATATTGAAACTGTAAAATGTTTTATTGTTACTCGTACATATATTCACATGTATCGTATTTTATCAGTAAAGGTTGATTATTGAATGTACTATTTTTAGCAGGATATTAAGCATTAAAACTAAACATAACGGTAAATTATACGTCACCTCAGTTCTCTTAACATAATGGTAACATGACGGACACATAACGCCAGCGTTCCTGGGTTATAACGGCTTTTTGTCGTTATATTACCTCCATGTTCAATGTCATTTTAACGAGACCAACATAACGGTTATAACGTCATGTTAGCCTGATCTATTTTTGTATTGAACATGACGGTTACATAACTTCAAAATACCGTCATAAACCAGAAACTCTGTCGTTATGTTTTTTTTAAACTGACGGTTATTTTATTTAGTGTGTATTCATACTGCAACATTTTTCAGTCAAGCTGTTTACCTTTATTAAAATTGGTACAGATTTTGTTCAACAACCACTTTATAGAAAAAGACTAAAAATTAGTAATTATCCTAAAACAAACTGTGACTGATCTTATTAACCCTCAACGGTATGTGTGTAACAAATTGTTACATTTGAATTTTAAATACTTATAAAAAACTTACTAATTAACTTCTTGGTGTAAGAAACTAGGACGAACAATATTTAAGTGGGGTACATTGAATGGGCACATAATGAAAATAATATGCATGTTTGTTTGTTTTATATTTAGGTAATGTACCTTATCGGAATGTCTGTTATTTTTTGTAATAATTTTTATTGATTAATGTTTACATTGCAGGACGTCTAATACTATGTATATTGTTACAATTATAATTGGCTAACTAAATATATTCACTTTTCTTCTCTCCAGCAAAGGATATATCGATTTTGATTGCATTAAAATATCAAATATTTAGTTTTCTTCTGTCATTCCACGCGCAGTGAGTAATAACGTGTTTATATATATAGGTAAAAGCTTTTTATCTCTCTATTTTTTGGTTGGTAACTCGGACACACATAATTTAGATACAGTTATCTATCTTTGTCTAAATGTTGTAGGTATGTTTAATTTTTATCAGTGTGTACGATAGAAGTGTGTATGAAAACAAATAATCATTTCTGAAAAATGACTCGTCCACGTCGATACACAGCAGAACAAGCACTAAGATTGATTTTAGAAGATGAAGATGTTGACGATCAATTTGATGTTGATGATGACGATGAAGATGTGAGCAATTCTGATGTGGATCAAGATGATATTTCTATTGAGGACATCCCAATTATTGGTGACAGTGGTAGTAGTGAAAGTTCATCAGATGAAGAGGATATACAGAACTATGAAGCAAGATGTGCAGTTTATAGTAGTCAACCTTTTCAACAGCATCGTAGAAACAGAAATATGCTGCAGAATGTTCCCAGAAATTTATTGCATCCTCAATCTGATTTGGAAGCATTTCTTTTATTTATTCCAGAAGAAATAATTTGTTCAATAAGAATATATACAAATCTCAAAGTAAATGATATCTGCAGGTCAGTATGGGTTGTCCGTAATTTCATGTCTCAATTTACTTATGATGAATTGTTAGGGTGTATTGGCTTGATTTTATATGCTGGAGCACATAATGACAATTTTACAAGTGTAGCAGATTTATGGAATCCCATCAATGGAATGCCTTTCTATCGAGCAGTTATGTCAATTCAAAGATTCAAATTTTTTATCAGATGTGTCCATTTTGATAACTATTGCAACCATGCTGAACGTTTGGAGACAGATAAACTTGCTGCGATTAGTGAAATATGGAATATATTTGTTACAAAATTATCTACTTTTTACATCCGACATGCTACTCTAACGGTGGATGAACAACTCTATGGATATTGAGGACGAATCCCAGGCAGAACCTACATTCCCTCCAAGCCCTGTAAATATGGAATCAAAATATTTTGGTTATGTGAGAGTGATTCCAGTTTTGCTCTAAATGCCAAGATATATGTTGGAAATGAAATACAGTGACAATTGGGTAAAAATGTTGTCATGGAGCTGTGTGTACCATATTACAATACTGGACATGAAATAGTGACAGATAACTTTTTCACCTCTCATTCACTAGCAGTTTCACTCATTGAAAAAAATCTAACTCTTTTGGGAACAATATGCAGTCAACATGTAGAAGTTCCAGTTGAACTTAGAAACAAACAGCGCCCCGTTGAATCAACATTGTTTGCATATGACCATGACAACCACATTGTTTTGTCTTCTTACATTCCCAAACGTAACAAAGTAGTAATCCTCCTCAGCTCTTCGCATGCAGGAAATGAAAACAAACCTAGAATGATACTCGATTATAACTTTGGTAAAAAAGGAGTTGATCAAATGGATGAAAATGTTGAACAATAGACTTGTCGACGAAAGACAGTACGATGGCCACTATTACTGTTTTTTGATATTCTTGATGTATCGGCCTTCAATGCATATCTTTTGAGAGAAAAAAGAGGGATCAGTCTTCTCCAGAAAAGGATTTCTTAAGTCATTGGCTATGCAGCTTTGTCAAGAAGTTACGAGACCACGTTATGCAAATAATCCACGCCTACAAAGATGCACTAAGGAAGCAATCATCAGACTGGGATTTGTTGAAGCTGATCTACGCATTCAACATCCTGGTGCAGTTAATACCTTCGGTCGTTGTCGTATTTGTGGAAAAACGTCTCGTTCTATGTGTGACACATGTAATCACTCTGTTTGTCCAAATCATAGATGTGTTATAAAAACTACAAAATGCAGTTTGTGTAATTAGTTTTTCATTCTACAATAGTGTTGTACAAATATTATTCTACAATTATGTTATTCGGAATTGAATATATAACATTTTATGGAAAAGAAATACTATTTTTAATTATAATAAGTATTTTATAATGTTAATAATTAATACATAAATCAAGTTTAATGTAACTAAAAAAGGATATCTATCATGTTACAAAATGTAACACATATACCGATGAAGTTCACTGATTTAGGCATACTGTTAAGGGTTAACATATAAATTATTTGCTTAAAAATCATATTTTCTCCACGTCTGCCAGTGCAGCTCCACCATAAATGCAGATCTTTATGTGAACATCCTTGTGACTCATGCCATGCCGGCAAACAATGCTCCAGTAGGTACACACGGCCCTTCATTCAAATTTCGGTCCCTGACCATTGGCACATATCAATTGCACATTTAAATGTATTATTCTTATCATTTCTATGCAATACTAATATGGCTTTATACTAGAGCTAACATGCTTACATACTGAACAACTGTAATTGTTTGCCATAGTACCACTTAGCTAAATAAACACTAACATGATCAAATTACACAAGTCTTTTTCTGAAGGGATGGTTTTGGTTATTATTGAATTAGAACTGCAATCCAATTTGATTACGACGTGTCAGAACTATGTAAGCAAGTAAACAAGGAAACTTAATATTATAGACCTGTGCTTTTTAAAAGGAAGAACTGAACACTATAAGTTTGTCTTGGATATTTCATGATACAAAGTATGTTTAATAGTTTTTAATGTAATATTCCTTCACAAAGAAAGCATTTCGAAACTATAATCAAATATTTGCATAAAAGCTCAATATAAATAATTTAAACAAATATGCCGCCATCGCGAAATTTATATGGAACTTACGAAGAGAAGCAGACGATGTCAAAAGCTACGACTTGTTTCAATAATTTATTGTTACCATTTTTGTGTAAATGGAACTTTTTAGTGGTTAATTCATAGTTTATGATGTTGTGTAAAAATATGTCAATGTTCTGTTGGTTTAAACTGAAGAATGCAATAAATTTATAGGAATATATTGGCATTACGTTTTCCAAAAAAATGTGTTCATATGTTCGTTTGGTTATAGCGTGCTCCTGGCTTAATTTACCGACTAAAACTAGATGCATACCTACTTCAAAATGATCCCCCATTAAATCGGAAAATTTAGATAATTATAGCTACGGGCTCCTTATAGCTTGAATAATAAATATTCAAAAATCGGAATATTTATATCGAACAATCATTATTTAATAATACAATTCCATAGTTTTAAAATCTATAGCTAGGTT
Organism: Parotoplana pacifica; assembly: GCA_034780595.1. Lineage (NCBI taxonomy): Eukaryota > Metazoa > Platyhelminthes > Proseriata > Otoplanidae > Parotoplana > Parotoplana pacifica. The sequence goes on along the minus strand of JAUYWI010057345.1, from coordinate 7,385 downwards.
CATTAAAATTGAGCCAATTGCAAGGATAGTTATGATAAGTGTAGTTCTAATCTGAGATCAGCATTCGGTATAATCGACTATTATCATCATTTTACTTATTTATGGATAGAAATAATTAAAATTGTTCAATAGTACCTAATTAATATAATTTTATTATTACGTCTCATGAGTCATCAAATTACATAAATGTTGTATCGACGTAAAATTATGACTCATGAGACGTCTTGGTGTAATTTTACGTCTTATGAGACGGTATTTCGAAAGAAATGTAAAATAACGGTTTATGAGCTGTCATTTTACGGATTTTTTCTTGCACTCTACATGTTGGCTAGTAATGAAAGCCACATTATCAGAAACCTATAACTAGATCAGTCAAGGTCAGTCAAGATCAGTCAAATACATGAATTATACACATAGTTCTGACTGTCCAAAATACTTAGAAAGTGGCGCTGATTCTAGCTTCTAAGAATATTAAATCAAATTCTTAGAACATGAAGTTCAGTTAAAACGGAAATTAAATGCAAATAAAATAAATTAAAATTGGAATTAAAGCATTTTCCAGTCCAAAATGGCGGCTTTTGTTGATTGTAAAGCTGCTGAATGTTGGAAATGAAAATCAGTATCGCTGGAATCATATGACCAGACAGTTACCGATCACTCTAATGGGGTATTTCCATCCAAATTAAGCATTTTTGAAATCCAAGTTGGCGGCCATTTTGAAAAATAGTCGCCATCTTGTAATTTTAGAAAGCATGTCCGACAGATTTTTGTAGACAATTGGAAAGCAAACACCAACGAAATGTGTCTTTTCTGATATCTGCCCCGCTGTTATGCTAATTTGTTTGGTTATATGTTTTATATCTTGAAGAAATTGATGTGAGTGTGTCAAAATATTGTCGATAAAAGTATTACACATAAATTATTGTTGCTTTCAGTTTATAAACTGGCCAATATGCTATTTATAGTCTGGACGAGTGTCTATTTAGTGGATAATTTGAAAACAACAACACTTATGAAAAATGAATTGTTTTGGTGTTGTTGTAATCAATAACAATAATTATTTTCCTGATATTGGAAAAGCAGTACTTTTCTATACAAGGATTTCTATTGCTACCGAGAGAGGGAAGCGATCGAGGTAACAATAGATAATCCGAGTATGCAAATGGTACCTTTCCAATGAAGGAACGTAATTTTTCTTATGCTAAATCTATGGCTAAAATTACATGACTAAGCATTTTATTTATAAATCTCTATGTTTTGGTTTATTAATTTATGCTCTTTAATGTGATTGTGAAACATGAAGCGATCTACAGTACCGTAAACGTTTTACAGTACGGAAAAGGTACTTTTCCGTACTGGAGAATGTAACTTTTCATAGCAAGTATAAGAAAAAATATTTTATAGTTAGGTTAGATACAATTTTATACTATTTTCAAATGGTGTCGTCTGGTATTTGTCTAGGACGACGTCATTAGTTGACCTAGAGTGACCTTTGAATTATTTTTCTATTACTTAGTAATAAATATTAGACCGTTTAGTTTGAGAGAAATTAACTGATTGACATTATGCAATATCGGCCATTTTGGAAATTATCGATTTTTTGTATTTGAAGATGTTAATTTTACATTTAACATACTTCTATGATGTCACTGAACAACCGATGTTTGTATTTTTAAAATTAGTTGCACGACAACCACGCGCGCGTTCTCTACCAGAAATAATTACGAAGTACTTTGGGGCAGTTGGACAACCTGCTGCAGTAGTTGATGTCCAAATTCTTGGAAACGAAGTAAAAAACGATGAGGCATTTGCAAAGATCATGGGAAAATGCAACGCTTCTGCAATCTAACGAAACTGAGTTGCCAGGTCTGTCAAATAAGTGTTTGTGGCACACATTCCGAGATTGTTGGCGTTATCTGTGAAAACTGTCAGTGAGTCACCATGTAGTTTTGTGTGTTATTATTTTATGTATTCTCTAAAATGTTACAATACATGTTTTTGTTTATATTGCATTTTATTGTTTGAAAAATTAAAATTAAAGGTGTGTTTTTTAAATTCACCCGTTGACCGTTCTAGGGTTAATGTATTGGCTGACCAGTTAGCTCTATTTGTCTTTCGGACGTAATTGGTGGCATTCTACAAATAAACATTTACAATAAGTTATAGGTATGAAATCGTCAAGGAGAACACACATTTTAGACGTTGAAAGCGATAGCATATGCTTTAGGTACTCATGTATGAACAACATGGTAAGATTAAGGTCGCCATTACATCTCAGTGTATCTATATTTTATAAATGAAATGTATTACATGCCTCTATTTATTTAGATAAAACATTGTGTACGCATTAAAATTGACAGACTAAAATTGACAAAATAAGAAAACATTTCAAATACAACATACATAATACAGGTGTAGTTTCAAATCGAAGTGTCTAGATTTTGAATAGCGCGCGAAAGCAACCAAATGTTCATTGGTGTATTTTAATAAAAAACGTCAAATCAGTGGGTAAGAGAAATTAACAAATTATTCAAGTAGACAATTATCACGGTGGTCGCCATTTCCCCAAATCCTCCCCTAACTTAGGTTATATGAGGACAACTAACAATAAAATCATATTTGTATAACATAAATTAATAGTTAAAAGGCTTGTTGCTATGCTATCTTGGTGGCTAATAGCAACAGTTTGTCCAAAAAATACATAAAATAAATAAAACAATTATCTACATTTCGCTTTATTTAAGCTTACGCTGGACACAGTTAAACAGACATACCAACGTGTGGCCCAGATCACAACCAACAAAAAGACGGGTCCAACCGATATATTTTATTCAAGAAGCATCCTTACATTGTTTGGAAATTATAAATTAAAATCAATGTAAAATATGGCATTTTGTTCAGTTGAATATCTATTTAATACAAGAAGCATAATTTCGATTTTTCTAAATAAAATCAATGTACATTATGTAGGTAGTATTTTTCTTTATTTAAATTATATTTAATACGCACAAGATGCTGGAGAAGAATAATTAAAGTTTAAAAGAAGGTTTTCTATACAGATACCTACCTACTTCAATATTTACTTTTTCTACATATATTTCTGCTGATTTTCAAAAATAATGGTAAAATGAAAACCGAAGTATATAAAAACCTACACATAGCAATTTTCTGTAATCTTTAATTTGTCTTGTCCATTATTTTATTTTCATATATTTTTAAATGGACAAAATACTTATTGTACATTGATCTAATTCAACTATTCGAAAATGCTATTATGCATATTGTATTTAATCTTTTTTTAAACTTTAAATCTTCTTCCGCGTTAGAAAGCAGGTATTGTTTTTTGTCTGTCAATATTGCATTTAATAATGTTTCTTCGTGGATTAGTTTTCATGATGAAGTCAAATTTTTTAAATCTGTTTTCAATGCTAACGTTTATCCTATGAATTTCTATCATAACTTTATTAAATAAAATAAAATAAATAAATAAACTTTATTAAAAGTTTCCTCTCTAAGAAGAGCTTGCATTACGAAAGATTCTCACTTAAATTATTTGGGTATCAAACTCATAGTTTAGTTTCTTTGATTTTCTATGTATATACAAGCATATTATGCTAATCTGTGTACATCCCCAGCAGGAAGAAATTATGTTTCGTCATGCAATTCAAATAGCAGTCGAATAATATACATATGTCTAAAGGTAACATCAAACATTTCACTCCAACTATGACTGAGGAAATTAAACACTGAATTCAGGTTAGGGACAAATTACGAACAACAGATACAACCAACCCAGTCATCACCAAAATTAATACTGAGATAACACCGGCCATAAACAGCCATAAAAAAGAAACGTGGCATAACCATGTCAGTACATTGGATTAGAGATCAGCATCAAAACTCTTCGAAACACCATAAAACACATTATTAACAACTCTCAATAAAAACATTCAAAGTTGTTATTGTTGACAAACCAACATTTTTTCCAGGGCACACTACTTAGCATTTTAGAAACGAGAAGCCCTCAACGACCACCTGAGGTATCTTATTTAGAATTTACATAACAAAATTAGAAATTGATAAAATTATAATTTCTACAGTAATCCGCTGAAATTAGAGAACATTTTTTATTTTGTTTGAAATCCTGGCTAAAAGTTAAGTGCATCAATCGATCTTTATATTATCAGAAATTCTCATTGTCGTTATAAACTATTCATCATGTTTAATTATCAGAATGTTTAAAATGTCGTAATTAAATTGTGTTACACAAAACACTTCATTTTTAATAACTAAAAGTTTGATTATTTAATTGGTTTTATATTGAATCCAACTATTTAATTATGATTTAAACTATATCAATTATGTCATTACGATTATTTAAATATATCAATTTTATTTTGATTACAATACAACTAAAAATTATTTTTCCCCTTACCTTCAGATAACATAAAAGAGAACCATGAGTGAAAAGAAATCCCATAATTCATTCTTTTATTACTTTGTACAAAGTCAGTTTAACACTAAAAAAGTTTATGTCAGCCGGAGAAATTCTAATTTTTGGTGCTCAATAAAGGGGATGATCACTTTAATTACATCATCAAACAAATTCATGATATTGACAGTAATCCATTTTATCACCAAAGAAATAGAGATAGAATAAGAATAATTGTCCAACATTCTTTCACTTATAATACGAGAATCAATTTTCCCAGAACATTAACTATTTTAATCAATAGATTTAATAATAGTAGTTCTGGTAGACTTACCAATAAGTGCAGTAATGTAGTTATTCCTAATTATATATCTTAAAATAACCACAATTATGATATTTTTGCTATTATTTGTCATATTGGTTCTTCTAGCTATCATGGCATAAGAAATATGCATTGTTGGTGTAAATGTAATGATTCCATCGTCACTAAAGTTGTTTTTGATCTGCCTTTTAATTCAAATAGTGCTTATTTAGCCTTTTACATTTTGAGTAATAACTATATTAATGGAAGAATGACGGTTGTGTACACACAGAACTAGTTAAAACTCACCCCTGAGGGTCCTAGGTCCGGTACCATATTTCTTGTAATTGTTTTGCATTTTTACTATTTTAAATTTTTCATTTCTGACCGGATTGTTTTATGGATTTGATTTTTGGATTTCGGATATACTAGATGGTATTCTCAACCACCGAGCTTGACTGGCCATCTTATCATGCTTCAGCCTGGGTATATAACAAGATACACATGATTACATAGTTTTGATTTGATCTTGAAGGGATGTTCTTTTAATGTTGAAGCCAGTTTTATAGTTTACACATCTTTTGGTTGGATTACATTCATTTCTATGATGATATTATTTATTATTTTTAGTTCTTACTTTTGTGTTTGCTGCAGTAAAGATCTATTCTACATATACAATTAAAACAGAAAGTGTGAACAATTATTTATTGACAAGTGAGAACAATTATTTATTAAGAGTGTCCATAATTGTTCATTCAATGTTTTGGAATACTGTAAGAACAACTATTAACCAGGTAAATACGACCTTGTCAAGTGTTTTCGTAATCAGCCAACTGTTTGCAATTCAAAAGTGGCCCTTCCAGTCATCTCAGAAACATTAGAAGTGGTGGAGGCAATATTGGGATGTGTGCGTTTACATCTGTTGAAAATTGATTCTCTGAACTTTTTCAGGGTGAAATAATAACATAAAAAATTAATGCCATGATTGGTATATGCTAGTAAAAGTAGACCATTTATGAAGAAATCAAAATACCTGGGGACAATTTCATATTGTTTCCAAAACGTGACGAATGTGTTGAAAACTTGAAATGGTGTGCTCGTTATAAATAAAACAAGAGATAAGCCAATCAAAATTTTAACTGATTGTTTGGATTTCGCGGATATATTTGTCTCGGAACCAAAGCGTCGTCGAAATAATGTGATTAATATTAACACATTTGCAACAAAAACGACCAAAAATGTAAAGCAGGTGTAGGCTATATCGTGATAAAAGACAGACATGGATAGATATCGCCAAAATCCTTTAACTTCCCTATTCGACCCACAATATTTATAAGGAATAAACGTGAATGGGCTATACTTCAGACAAGGGTAGATTATGGTAACTAACATAATAATTATTATGTTACGTTTGGAGCGAAATTGTTTGACCTTTAGAGGCAACAGAACAGCAAACGACCTTTCTAAAGCCAATAGCAATAAGAGCATAAAAGACAAATCTTTCGAAGTATATGTAATCATAAAGTTAATACGACAAAATACATTAGTTGGAACGCCTCGTACACCAAAACCAAACACCAATCTTACACATATCTGAATAACGCTCCATAACAATATAACTGTATCAACGAGGCCCAAACAAATGACAATTCTATTGGTGCCTTTTGAAACATTTTTATCAAAATAAAAGAAGTAGGAGCTGTACAAATTGCCAATAGTGCCAAGTAAAACCAAACATGCTCCATAGACGACAAGAATAATTAGGAATAATTTTGCCAACGTTGGGTCTGGAAGTTTCTTAGCGGCTTCGATATTATTTGGTGTTGTTGGTACTGCATCCATTTTAATAGTTTTGTCTATCCAAGTTTTTGTAGCAACTAAACAATCTGTATTTGAATCTATTTATATAGTTTTGCAGTATCTAGGATAGCTATCATTGGATACAGGAAAAATGTTTGAATTACGAATGATAAATACGCAGCTAATCAAAGTTTTAATAATTTTCACTAAAATACATCTAATTGATATATTAATATCCAGGATGTACAACAGAACAAGATACGTTCAAATAAAATATTTGTTAATGGTTCTATCAAAATGTCATACATACCAAGTTATAAGTTTGGAAAACAAAACCTAATTATGTCCAGTAGACCTTACAAAACAACATATAATTAAGATATGTTTATGAAGCTTTTTAAAGTTCAATCAAATCAGATTTGGAGAGGCAAACCGTTTTATTATTTTTACCAAATGAGGCAAACTTTTCACTCCCCCCTTATGTTCAAACAGAGGGGGGGCAAAGACAACGTAATCAGCAAACTTTTCTAAATGTTAAAATTTGGTTTGAAATTTAGTCGTACTGAACACGTGGTAGTCAAATAATCTTATTAAATACGTTGTATTAGAACTATTTAAAAAGTCTTCAATATTAAATTACAAAATCGTATATAGAGACTGCAGACACAAATTATTAGAGACTCACTATAACAAGGGACTGTCAACTCAAGGGACTGTCAACTCAAGGGACATCCTAAAACAAGAGACTGTCAACTCAGGGACATACTATAACAAGGGACTGTCAACTCAAGGGACATACTATGAGAAGGGATTGTCAACTCAGGGACATACTATAACAAGGGACTGTCAACT
>JAUYWI010057334.1:0-16560 GCA_034780595.1 Parotoplana pacifica | reverse complement strand
GCGTTCACCTGACCTCACACCACCAGACTTTTGGTTGTGGGGTCATTTGAAATCACTTTGCTTCGCAAACAAGCCAGTGAATCTGAATTATTTACAAGAAAACATTATTCAAACGATGCAGCAATTTGAGGGTGACGGGTTACATCAAAAGGTATGGAGGAGCTCATTGAACAAGCAGGTGACCAGCTGAAACATCGAGGACATTAAAAATCATTTGTGCGTAAAATTTTGATAATCATGTTCAATCTTGTACTAATGTTGAATTAATTAATTTGTACGTAAAGTAAAATTCTTTAAAATTCGGCCCATCTTTTGGCTCACCCTGTAGATCATGAATATGTAAAAAATGAGTAATGTACATATATTGAAAATACGCCGATATATGTACATAATGAATATCATGATATTAATAGCGCAAGAAGGGCTTTATGTATGAATTGGTGTTTTTAGGCTGAAAAAATCAACTTTGGAGGCTCATAGCTTGAAAACTACTCAACGAATTTTAAAATGGGTGGCTTAGTCAGTAGTACAACATAATATATGTATAAATTATCATATTGTAGGAAGCCCTTCATAGGGAGACAGTACAATAAAAAACTCGACCTCTGCTTTAAAGCATTTTCTCCCAATAGCCTATCTAGACGAGTAGCTGATGAATTTCGGTAGTTCGAGTACCTTCCAGGGTTAGATATTCAAATGTCAAAATTTCACTAATTTTTTCATCGACTAATGCAGTAGTTTAAAAAAAATTGTATATCTATGTTCCAAATTTAATGCATACATTTCCCTACCACATAGACATCTAACAATGTGAATATTAAAAATAGTCTCGTTGCTTTTGGGACACGCTTTTATGTTAAATTCCTATCTCTAAAAAAGGCATTTTTACGATTACGTAAATATTGGTCTATATTCAGGGTACTGATTGCTGTTGATTTTATAAGAATTTAAAAAATATTTTATATTTTATATAGTTATGTTTCTTTAATTTGTAATGAATTTAATTATAATTTTAATGGAAATAAAATAATTTTAACGAAGATGCATTTCCCGTGAACGTGGGGCAATGTTAATTTTTAAAAATTACTTGAAACATCAACGGCAGTCAGTTTCCTGAATTTTAGAAAAAATGGATAAACGTGAAAAATTCGATTTTGTTTAGGGATAGTAATTTAACATTGATTTAAGGGCCCCTGTAGGCCACACCTACGTCAGTTCGGGCTATTACGAGGCTAGGACTACATATTCAGATAGATAAATATTGGGACCTAGTTTCCGTTACCAAATCCTAACTGGCTCCCGGATTATTTACTCTTACTAAATTATTTTACAACACAGTCTGCGGCAAGAAGAATAGAATGTTTTCTATAGCAGTGTAATAGATTAAAAAATCAGCTACATATAATCATACTAAGAAATGACCCGTCTGGTGTTTCGTCATTATTCATTATTTGATTTTTGGTTTGGGTCAATGTCTGAAAACAGAACGTTGGTACCTAGATGATCTCTAGACTTTTATTTTGATCTAATCAAATATTTTAATATAAAGTTAATTTTCTTTATCTTTTGGCTTGTCTTAGTTCTAAACTCTTGAGAATGCAAGTATTTGACTTAACTTTCATACTTGATAAGTTGTTGGGTTTTGTTTCAATTTGATATCATTATGCAGCGTTACATACCAATTAATTTTATCTGTTTCAAGATCCATTTCTTGAACTTTCAACGGTGCCAATTTAAAAATGACAAGTGATCAAAGGCTAAACAGATAAAGGATATCAAACATATTTCGTCACAATACTTTTGCAAACATGTGAGACGTGAGAAAGAATATGTTGCGAAACATTATGAAGCTAATTGTTGGGAGAAGAAAGCAACGCAAACAAATCATGAAGAAAATGGTAATGATTGTATAAAGGCGTTGGGATATTTGAGGAAAATACTCTGAAACCGAGAAGATTGATGATAAAAATTCGCACCGGACCCCAGTTATTGGAATTTAACCCAATAGAAGAACAATAGGGAACAATATGTTCCCCACTACAAAAAAATGGAACGCCAAGGAATGCGCAAACTACATGACAATTGCACTTATATCTGCAGTAAAATTCTTCACCACCGAATGGAAAGCCACCTTGACAGAGAGATCCCCCGTAAGCTGGCATGATTTCGAAGAGGTAGAGAAACACGTATCATATCTGCAACATCAGATGAATAATGGAGAAATCTCGGGAGAATAAGAAGTTTTTTTTACATCTGCTTCATAGACTACAGCAAAGCTTTCGATTGCGTCGATCATGATCTGCTTTGGTGCATCTTGAGGAGAATGGGTATCCGGAACATCTTATTCATCTCCTTAAGAACCTGTAAGATCAAAAAGCTTACATTAGGACTGCGTTGGGAATGTCTGATAGTTTCGATATAGGGATAAGTGTTAGGCAAGGATGTATCCTCTCGCCTAGTCTTTTAAATGTCTATGGGGAATACATTATAAAATTACCAAAATTTGACGAAACAGAAGAAGGAATACGAATTGGAGGACTGTGAATCAACAACCTGAGGTACGTCTCTGTTTTCCGAAACTATGTAGAACAGGCCTTGACATTTTGTTGAATGATGTCTAAAGAACAAACGAACAATGTGGACTATATCTTAATCTGAATAAAACAAAAATTTTGACATCGGAAGATGATTTAGAGAGTTTAAATTGATGGAGAAGTTGTTGAAAAGGTAGACGAAATGATAATTTTTGGATCCAAAGGACTGCAAGTCTGAATTGGAAATAAAGCGTATACTTGCGAAGGGGAGATTCCCGATGGCAAAATTAGAAAAAGTTTGGAAAGATAAAACACCAAAAAGAATCCTAATCATCTCCATTCTCTGCTATGATATTGAATACAATGGCGAAAGCCGATAGGAAAAGAATTAATGATTTCGAACTTTGGGCTTGGATTGAGAAAAGAACTAACAAAAGGATCTTAGAGAAAATTCAGCCCAACTTCTCTCTCGAGGTCATATGCTAAAGAACAGGCTTAATTACTTTGGCCACATAATCCGCAGAGATGGTAACAATTTTGAAAAGATGATCATGCTGGGAATGACTGAAGGAACTCGGCGACCCTGCAGGCCACAGCTTCGGTTGATGGACGGTATATTACAAGACACAGACACGAGATTGATGATTCTAGTTAGGAAGGCACAATACAAGAACGGGATGGAACTTAATGAATGAATTTGAAGACTAGATTGCTCGACTTATGACTTACTGTTTTTTTATATTTAGTTACTGTTATCATTTTGAACTAAATCCAACATTACCATCTTCCAATGGAAGGTGATACATAATGCCAATGCTGTTGTTTTTGTTTGTATGCTCCCCGAACACTTCACCGTTGTGAATTTTAATACATGCAATCGGTGAAGTTCTTCATGTCTGTCAAAGTGTCGTCTGTCAGTGCGGTCTGATTCACATTCATCAGTATATTTTCCTTGTTGGAATCTTTCTTTTTACCGTCAAACAGATTCGGGTACAACCAAGTGCCAGATCCTATTACCCTCTTCCAGTTTCTTTTTGGTTAAGCTGAAATCCATTCTCTTGCTTTTAGCTATTTCCTCAATATTTTCCTAGATTGCTTTATCATGGCCTTATTGGTTTTCAATTTTCTCACATTTCTTTCAGAATTAGCCTGTTTCCTATTTTTAAGGGCGATTAAAGTTCTTCTCTTCAATGTGGCTTAATGTGGTATACCTCTTCCTTATGATGCACCCTTTTGGTGGGAACAATGTTGGGACAAAAAAGGCTTAAACCGGGCATTTAAGAGTGAAATTTTCTATCACAAAAACATCAAATGGATAAAGGCTGTAGCCATTGTAAATTGTGATATCAAATAAAATATCCAATACAAAAACAGACAGCATTTTCCTATAGACAAAAACAACTTCACCGAATGCTCCGTGCTCAGAGAGATAACAAATTTAATATCGCTTTTATCCGCACAGACGAAAACATACACAACGGTTAATGTGTTGTGCCCCCGTGGACACCGTTAGGTACTGGCTACACCGTGTGTATCTTTCAAAATGCCGTACTATAGGTACTGGGTTTCAGCATTAAAGGCTCTTGTCGTTGTGCTGAGTCCAGAAAACAACGTAGAATGAAAGGTTCTAGAATACAACCAACACCATTATCGTAGGTGACATCAACTACTAGCATCCAAATTGAACGAAGAGAATGATAGGTACTGGTGAAGACATATATCATCTATATTTAGGATGAATACTCTGGATGATTGTATGACTATCAACTGCGGAAGATTTATATTTCATTAAGTAGATAATTTTAGTAGAGCAATTTATACCAATTTATTTTTATTCACTAGCATAAGCCACTACGAGACCGGTTTTGACCTCTTTGGGTCTCATCAGTCTTAGGTGTATAATAATTAATTTCTATTATATCAGTTGTGGAACAGCAATTCATTTATACAGCAATTCATTCTATACTACTGTTAGTAGTTGATCAAAATTTAAAGGTCGCTTAATACAGTTAGTTGTACTGTCTACTACTAGTTGGTAAATTAAAAGATAACTGTGCGCTCCCATTCATCAGCAGCCTGGATAGCTCAGTAGGTAAGACGCCTTACACACCAGAGGGTTCGAGCCTACCTATGTACGACTGATGAAACCCAACGAGGTCGAAACCTGTCTCGTAGTGGTTTATGCAGGTGAATAAAAATTAATTTGTATTTTATCAGTTGTGGGAACAGTAATTCATTTATAAAGTTATATAGTTTTACTTTTTAGGTGTGGAGGAGGGAAGTACGGTTGCAATTTGGGGATTAGGAGCTGTAGGTTTAGCAGTCGCCATGGGTTGCAAAGCTGCAAAAGCATCACGAATTATTGGTGTGGATATTAATCCTGCAAAATTTGAAGTGGCAAAAACCTTTGGTGTCACCGAGTTTGTGAATCCTAAAGAATACGAGAAACCTATTCAAAACGTATGTATTTTTTATTTTTTAAATTCATAGCTTTTGTAGTTTGCTATTTGAACAAGCAAGTTTCCTGCTTTTTTAGAAATGATTAGTTGAGGTTTTAATATTCTCAAGAATGTATGTAAATTAAAAATATAACTCTATCCTCTCTTCCCACCTAACCCAAACCTTATCCTGACTGGATGTCTTGTAGTTAAACTATGAATTTTATAGAATAAAAATATATGTACTTGTTATATTCAATTTACTTTACGCTTACAATATGTCCCATTTTTATTGTCCGTATAGAAGGCAGTAACAATTTTTATAAAACAGTGCTGCGTTTCCATCATGTAAAGAGTGGAATAACAACTTGTCTAGTCTCAGCTTATTGGATTATTGGAAATAATAAAGCTCCATCACTTAAAAGAAATAAATTGGAAAGTGTGGAGGGGAATGTCTAGGTGTTGAAATGCTGGTAAATCTTATTTGTACAATGTCTTTTATTGTAAGGTGTTGATTGAAATGACTGATGGAGGCTGTGACTATACCTTTGAATCTGTTGGTAATGTTTTTACCATGCGAGCGGCGTTAGAGTCTTGTCACAAAGGCTGGGGAGTTTCAGTTATTATTGGTGTTGCAGCTGCTGGGCAGGAGATTTCAACCCGTCCTTTTCAATTAGTTACTGGACGTACATGGAAAGGCAGTGCTTTTGGGGGTAAGTTTGTTGAAAAGGTCATTGCTCACATGATTTCTGTTCTTGTTCTCTCCTATAATTTGGAATTTAAAAATTATTTTAACAGAGTTGTCTCCTCTTCTATCAAAATTTGAACCTTTAGTGAAATGCCTAGACATGATGCATCCTCTTTTATGTACCACCCAGTATCTGTCTCAGATCTATCACTTACTTTATCCATTTTTATATCAACTGTATATATTGACTTCCCCTTTGCATTTGAAAGACATTTCACCATTTCTACACTCTACCCTTCGCAGATATTATACCTACATAGGATTTCATACTTTCTATAGACCGATTTAGCTGAAATTTGGTACACACATTATGCTTTTGAAAAGCTGTCTTTTTTTACAATTTATAGAAAGCTATAACTTGGGCTGTTTTTTAGAACCTCTTGAAGAAAACAAAATATTTAATTTTATAACTTAAACTTAGAAATTAGTATTTGTTGCCCAAAGTAAAACAAATGAAATTATTTTTTAATTTTTTGATTTTATAAACAGCATAAAATAGTATATTATTATATTTGATATTTTGACATATTCTCTGCGAACTACTTTATTGGAAACCAAATAAATTGGTTGAAAGTAATTTGAAATACCTACTTCACGGCACTTCACGCATCATATTGATTTATTTAAATCAATTTCTTATCTTTTGATGGCGTCATATAGTTTGTATGGTTTCAAATGGGGCTTAAATTTCATCATTATAGTCTAGAGCTATACAGTTCTTAGAATAAAAAAAAATCCTAAAAAGCAATATCCACTAAGAATTAGTCTGCAGTTCAATTGATTTCTGTAATTTTTCTTCTACTTACTTTCCTTCTTTGTCCAACGGTTAAAATATCTTACAAGTATCTTCTCCTGAATATTTGTAACACTTTTCTGGTACATGTGGAAACCTTATAAAATTGTGTTTGCTTTTTGTATTCCAGAAACATTTATTTACGGACTTTATTTCTGATCTCTGGATTTATTATAATTGTAGGTTATAAATCACGTGATTGTATGCCACAATTGGTTGATGACTATACTTCTGGAAAAATGATGGTTGATGAATTTATAACACACAGAATGAAGCTGAATGATATTATCAAGGCATTTGATCTTATGCACAAGGGCGAAAGGTAAGTCTTAAAATGTAAACTTAATGTTATCTATTTGATGACTTTTTAAGATTGTTAAAAATAGTCCGTATTAATTTTTACCCCCTCTCATTAAAAAGTAAAAAGTTTTATAAAGTTTTATATAGCAAAAACTATGGCATTAAATCAACCCTATAGTAAATATTGTTTCAACTTAACGAATACTGCTAAAATGAATTTATGTTACGTGGGAAAATAACAAAATTGTGGTTTAAAACTTTGTTAGTAACAAACCTCATCAACCAATTTGAAACCAAGATTTTTTAGGATCTAACATCTCCCCTAAAATTACGTGATTGCCTCTGAAAAACTAAAATTTGAACTAATTTGGGCTAAATGTACACATAAGAGATCATTTCTGTTTTTCAATTAGTGATTAAATTGGCCAATAATTGACATACTTATTCCAATAATATTGTTATTAAAATTATTTTTATTTTAGTCTTCGAACTATTATAGAATTCTGAAGCATCAATTTGATATAATTTGTGAAAATATTCAAAGACTAAATGTTTAAATTGCTTTTGTAATATAAGTAGGTACCTACCTACATACCTACATATTATAAAATTATAATATAATATCTTTATTTTTATGTTTTTTAGTTAAGTTGTAATTTTGTTTTATATATTGTTTTTATAATATAACTGTTACATTTTTAAAATGTCTTCAATATTTTTTGACTAAATTTAAATTTTAGACAAAAATAAAATTTCCCAAAAATTACAATGATCGGTTTTCATAAGTAGATATATTTTCATAAAATTTATCTAAATAACATACTACTACTTTTAGATAGGTAGTATTAGAAATAGAAACCATTAAAGTAAATACATAATTAATTAAATAGAATTTATCTTTTTACCAAATCAAATTATTATTGTCTCCGGTAAGATTAGAATATAAACAAACACCTCATCACAGTACAGAGCAGGATTCGATCCCGGGAAACTATAATATTTTTGATGATATAAATAAATTGACTTTTTTGAATATGTTCACTAAATTTATTAGTCAACCAATTTCTTTTACAGCTTTTACTTTTTATTATAATATACATCTTTTTTGTTTTATTGTTTGATTTACCTATTCTTGAAAATCCTGCTAAAGAAGTAAAATAGATACCTGCTAAAATGTATGTTTTTGTCTAATTTTTTTTTATCATTATTAGATTAGATTACATTGAAGTACGATTTAGCCAATGAAATCCATGCTAGATTCTATGTAGATACCATCACTTGAAAACAATTACGTAGGTATATATTTGGATAAAGTTGGGAAGTTAAATAAATATTCATAGGATTAAATATTTTGAAGTAAGTACTTACATATTTTTGTGTGGCTATCTGCCTTATAGTTTTATAAACAATTAAATACCTATTAACTACATTATTTTGCCTAATGACATTAAAAAATAATGTAACACGATTTATATATAACAAAAGAAGCTATTATTGCACAATATTTTATGACTGTTAACATTTCTAAAGTTTAAACACTCTCTCCTAATTACTAAATTCGATGATAGCAGCTCAGAGCCGGTCCAATAAATTAATTTGTTAATAAAATGGTTTAATTATTCAAAAATGGGTTTATAATCGCTTTAATGACTTTCTAAATCATTATTAGTGTTTTTTCCATTAAATTAAGTCACTAAAATTCTATTTTTGACGCGTCATTTGGGCCTGGAGCCCTGGACCCTATTGAGACTTTGGATAAAGTAGGACATTTTTACTTTGCACATTAATAAAGTATATACCAAATTCGAAGATATTCCAATGAATTATTCTCAATTAATGAGTAAATCAAATTCCAATTTTTCCTATCTAAATATATGTACATATATGATTTTCAGAAATGGTCAAATTTGGCATTATAAAAATCATAACTTTTTTGGGTGAACTTTTATTTTCTGAAATCTTTTACAGATGTTTAAGCATCTAGATTATTACCCATATCACGGTACTGAGTGCTGTTGATGTTATAAGTAATTAAATATAATTGTTTTGTCCTAAGTTTACGGCAAATACATTTTCATAAAAACATTTAATGATATTTTTAGTCAGTTATGATTAAATGCAATACTACTTGCAAGGAACATACACAAAACTATATCACTTTATAAAATATAGAATATTTTAATTAAAACCCATTTCCATTTTTTAATTACTTGTAACATCAACATCAGTAGTATCCTGAATTTGAAATCAATTGGATAAATGTGATTTTTAAGAGATTAAATTTAACATAAATCGGATATTTGATTGCCAATTTTTTCCATCTTAGAATTTAAAAAAAATGTTTTGATAAGTACATCAATTTCTATACAAAACCGTTAAACAAATATGCTGATGCTGACCTCCCTTTTTCCATAGAATGTCTGAACTAGTTGCGTTTGGTGTAGCGGATACCATTTTACACCTGAAAAAGGTCAGCGCCAGAATCGTTCGTCCGAAAATGTATCCTTTGATCTGTGAGGATTTCGCCTGTTCTATCAATGGTGCTATTACTTTTGCCCTTATCAGTGTCGGTTAGTATTCTGTCTCGGTCGGTTATCTCTCTGTCATCAGTTACAGCATCTTGGATGTCCTTTGACTTTTGCATATTTTCTTGCACTTTTTTTGATGAGGGTGGCATGCATTCATTTGACGTTTTAGTCAGCCGTCTGTCTTAAAACTTTTGAAGCAATTACTGGGTGGATCTGCATTTGTTTGGTAACGACTGCCTGTCGTAAAATGGTCATTTCTAATGTGCTTGAGCATAGTCTTCCTCTCGACGAATTATTTATTGCAGTATTGTATTTAGCACACCACCACCTTTTCTCTTTTGATGAGAAGGCGCGGGGATACTGTTCTAGCATCGATCTGCTTCTGGGCTTTCTTAGTTTCTTCCCTCAGCTTCATAGTCCAGTCATTCTATGAAAAATTGTTTCACGGTTTTGTTGTATTCAGAGTGATGTCCTGCATCACCATATAATTTTTTAAAAATATTATGATAAGAAAATACAGAAAAGGCAATCAAATGGTCTATATTAAATTCTTATCTTTAAAAAAAAAACTCATTTATCCATTTGGCTTTAAATTCAGGGTACTGACTGCTGTTGATGTTACAACTTTTAAAGTTTTTTTGGCGTGATCATACATCCACTGGAAATTGGTTTTCTTTAAAATATTTCTTGATATTTTTATAAAGTGATATATTTTATATATGCATGCTACTTGCAAGTAGTATTGAATTTAATCACATTTTTTTAATAAAAATATCATAAAATATTTTTACGAATATGCATTTCCCGTAAACTTAGGACAATCCAACAGTCAGTACCGTGAATTTTGAGCCAATTGGAAAACCGTGAAAATGCGATTTTTTGAAGAAATCGGAATTTAACATAGGACGGCTATTTTCGGTATTTTCCCATTGTAGGATTTTTTAAAAATTTTATCTGGTGATGCAGAACATCATTCTGAATACAAAACCGTTAAATCTATGAAACAATTTTGTCGATGTTGAACTCTAGAATGATTGGATTAACACTTTGCTGCACAAATGTGCCACCCAAAAGGAATTGTGAGTCCACTGTTGCTTAGCTCTGGCATCAAGGCCCTTTCCCCTGCTAGGTGAGTACGAGACAAAAAGCATACAGTGGACTATACTAGGACAAGTGTTGCTTCCGATAGAGTTCAGAAAACCCAGCCTTCTCCCCCTATAAACGATTTGATATGTGGTAAACCACTAGATGGTGTAACTTTTCTGTCTTCAGGCTGTCCAACCTTGTTTTCCTGTTCATTTTAATCTGCATAGGTTAAGGGAAGCGCTACCGATGGTAGTTTAGATAAGGAGACAGGTGTGAAGATAAATAAATCTCGACGCTCTTGACTGGTCTAAAACCCTTTGTTATCTACAAACATGGTTTCATTGGATACCAAAAAGAGCCTCATAAAGAGGACAGTATTACCGATCAGACGATCTATTATATGGTACAGAAACTTGGTGCTGAACAGCTGAACACAAATCTTGGTTAAGTGTGTTTCTTAACTTGTGTAGATTAAAATGTATAGACAAAACGTTGGATAGCTTAATGACAGAAGAGTTGCACCGGCTAGTGTTTTCCCAAATGCTTATAGTAGCGAGAAGGCTGGGTTTTCTGAAATCTATCGGAAGCGACACTTGCGGCATGCTCTTTGCTTCGTACCCATTAACAGGGAAAGGGCATTGGTGCTAGATCGAAGCAACAGTGGATAGCTAGACTTGAAGGGGATTATAATTATTTTGGGTGGCACACCGTTGCATTACATTTACGAAGGCAAGGTGAAACTGAAGGAAGGAAGAAACGAAGAAAGTGACGGTAGACCCATTCCTTCTTATCGAAAGAGAAAAGGCTGTGGTATGCGAAATCCCAGATTGTAATAAAGAGTTCGCAGAGAGAAAGACTATGCTTAAGCACATCAGAAATGACCATTGTACGACAGGCAGTAGTTACCAAACAAATGCTGAACTACCATGTCCAGTCAGTAATTGTTCAAAAGCTATAAGACAGAGGGTTGGCTTAAATGACATATGAATACGTGCCATCCTCATCTGTAAGAACATTTACAAAACCAAATCGATTTTGAACAATTGTCCGAGACACTGATGACAGAGAAAAACAGACAGAGACAATGAAACCGATAACGATAAAGGCGAGAGTGGTAGCACTGGCGAAATTCTCACAGATCCTACTAAATTTATGGACAAACCACTCTGGTGGTGCCCCTTTGCCAGGTGTACGAGTAAAATGGTTTCGGATTCCAAATCCGGCTTGGAAAAGACAACTGGAGTTTTGTTTTTCACCGATAGTTACTAGTTAAGCCAAAAGACGATAGATTAAAGAGAGTATTGCTGCCGTAATTGCACTCACAGGGTCTAGTGGGTGTGGTGTGGGTGGGCTGCAGTCGCAATTGACCCAAATATGTAAATTATGTCACCCTTTTAATCTCAACTCCATTTAATGATACTTTAAGCTCTGGTTGGGATTCACTAATGGCTTCGACCTTTGTTTTCTTTAGAGATATTGATGCCCAACATCTTTAAAGTATTATTCAAACAATGTAAGTCACTTTCACATATCGTGGAGTTTTAATTTATTAGAAAGAGATCGTTGGCCTATTCGCTTTGGGGAACAACTATCTCAGTGCTGGCCATGTTACCAATGTTCGGAACCTTTTTACTTGTGACCAGTCTCTTTCCTTTAGGGATTTTTGCCCCATTTATTAGGTAGTGAAACGTGACATTAAAGAGGATTAGTTCCATGATACAACCTTGTTTGAAACTTCTATGCATACTGAATTCGGACTTACCAATCCGATGCTTTGTGTTTGGATGGAAACGTTCGACTAATAATCTAAGATTTGAGGACTCTCAGTTATTACAGGTTGTCTCACATTAACTGTCGAGCTAGGCTGTCAAACGCTTTTTCTAGGTCAATGAATATCGCCGTTAACGGGATATTTCTGTACCGAGCCTCATTATGTATATTTCTTAGTACAATATTGATTGATCTATTAGGTCTGAACCCAAATTGCGAATCAGTTAATATCTTTTCTGTTATTTTAATCAGTCTGTTATTTACTATCTTGGCCAAGGGTTTACCTGCGGTATCAAGCAGAAATATTCTCTTGTAGTTATTAGGATGATCCTTTTATCGTAACTTTATTTTAACTACATGAAACTTTATTACCCACCTATATAAACCACCTTGCAATTAGCTACTATTGTTAGGCATGTTAAAATTGCATAGATGGATAATTTTATGTATATGACTTTGACGTATGATTTTGTAAAATCTCCTTTAATTTTAATATTATGGAAGAGATGCAACATTTTCAAAAATTACATATTTACTTTGATAATTTTGTGATATTTGCTCATGTATTAAATCCTGGTATAAATTTTATTAATTGGCTTTTTGAAATAATATGGGTTTCAAGATATCAGTGCAGAAAAATATCTAGGTTTCAGCTAATTTAGATGTCCTTAATATGATAATGGTTTTCTTTAGTTTTATCTGAATTATTCTTTCCTAGGCTATGGTAGGTTATTTTTGGCAAACAAAAAATACAGTTTAGTTTGTTTTCAAATCTTAAGTACTATCAAATTAGTATAACTAGCTCGTATTCCATCGTGAATACCCCTATGAATTTCTCTACACTTCACTGTGAGCCAGTTGGTTGCATACTAATTAACATTCCATTCAAATTTTGTTGTCACATACTAATTAAATAGACGTACTTACCTATAGAAATGATATTAAACTTGCTAAATGGGATATTTTCTACTGCAAAGTTAGCTTACTTTCTCAACAACTTGTCTTTTCCTCTTTCTGTTCTACTGATGATAGCAGTTTGATTCCTTTTCCTGATTGACTTGCCCGCTTTAATCTAATGTATTTCGATTCGGTCTAGATCCCAATTATGCTAATAGAATTGATCAGGAGGGATGTTAAATTAGAACTGACTATAATACCTAAGATAATCTCAGTAGGCATAACGCTGATAAATAGAAATTGTTATTATATTTTGCACTTAGAATATGAAAGGCAGCAGTTGGGTATATTTTGTGATTTCCCTAGTAGTCTGTGTATCTTTGTATTTATTACTTAAATCAGTTATTAGTAGGTTGATATTTTAACTCTATCAATGAGACTAAACTTTTGTTTATTATTAGACAGCTTACATATTCGAGGAAATTGAGTTTTCTTTTATTAACAAAGGTTATACGCTTTCTTTTCGTAGAATGATTAGGGTGAATATACGACTTTTTAGGATAAGGTTTTAGGTTATACAAAATGCTGACTCTTGGGTTTTGATTATTTTTATAAATAACGTTGAAAGTTGATTTTGAAAATAGATTTAAATATAAAAGAGTTAAAATGCGAAATATTAGCCTGATTTTCTTTGTATTTGACCATAAATTTTGTCCAACTGTGATAATAGATAATTTTGCGTAAGATTGACTTCAATTTAGTTTATGCAAATCAAAATTATTAGAAATTTCGTCGAAAAACGTTTTCAAAAAAATTGTTATCGATTTTATTAACACTTTTTAGCTGATTTTAAAGATGGTATAGAACGACAGCAATTGAACATTTTGTGTTCATCAAAAGGTGTCAGTGAACTATTTATTTATTTATTTTACTTTTACATACTACAGCGCTGCAGACAGTATATTCAGTGCTTTGCCTGGAGATTTATAAAAATATAATTTATCATTATTCACTTTTTCTTAAATTGTTATACACTGTAGTTTAGATATTAATTAACTTTACCATTGTTTGTGATAAAGATCAATTTATGGGAAGTTGTATGCACCTATGATGAATATAATCACGAGGTCATGTTTTATTTAGGCAAAGTTTTAATTAAATTTCCTTTGAATTTTTGTTACAACAGATTATATGATTTGTTAGTGAACATAACCGGCAATGAGTTAGCATGACTGACCGTATTAGTTTCAAGACTCCTACCTACAGCTTATTCATTGAGGCGCTAGTGCTGATCAGTTTTGTAACTTCATCTGCTAGTTGGTTATAAATTGTGTACATAAATTAACATATTACTATCTTCCAAATATAAATTTAGGTTCTTAAAAAAAACATTTTATAATAAGTTTTGAGTTCACCTCACGGAAACTTATTCATTTTATTTTAAATTGAATTTTATAGAATGGATTTTAACCCTTTGCTTACTTTGTTACTTTACTTTGTGGTCCGTGGTTTCAATATTTGGCGCGCCAAAGATGTAGACCGCTTCTCCTCTTCTTCCATTCATTTCTATATCCTTTAGTGAATATGTATTTTCGAATTGGAAATTTTAATCAAAGTACCTAGCTCTAGCTATTTAGCATCATATAGAATATAAGGTTAGAAATAATAGTGTACTATTGGACATCCGATATATTTTGTGCCTATAGGTCACGTAATAATCCTTAAATATTTTTGTGCTTAAAAATGGGGGTCAAATGTGTAATTGGTAGAAAATGCCGATTCCCAGCAAATATAGGTACCCACCTATTTGTTATAATATCCTCTATCTCTTGTTTTTTATTTAGTAAAAATTGCGATAATAATTTCCATAAGCGTATTTATGTCTAAACAATTCTGATCAGTGCTAAGAATCTCTTTTAACTAATCATTACATTGAAATTTATTAAAGGTTTTAGTGCTATGGTTACCAAAATAAGTCTAAATAGGATCAGGGGATACTTTAAATTTTAAGGAAGCTAATTAGTTAGTTAGCATCAACATTTCTATTTGATATTTGAATTCAGAGTTCATAGTGGCCTAAAAAATGTTGGTTTACTTTCGTTTACTTACGTAAACTTCAGGGAGTGGTACCACCCCATACAATTCTTAGATTGCTCGAAAAGGCCTTAACTGATTTGAATCAAAATTGGCGGCTTCATCAACCTATCAAGGGTTAAATGAATAAATAGTAATGAAAATCAAAGATTAAATAATCAAATGAATATACAGAGAAATAATATGTAAATACAAGGTGAATTTTAAGTAACGCCCTATTTTTAATAATAAAAGATTTATAGAATAATTAAAGTTTTATTAGCATAAATAATGAATCAGAAAAGAATAAAACAAACATAAACATAGTACAATATTCAGTCTATTAATACAGCAGAATCATGTCTTATGTTGTTCAAACTGCTCCCCATCTACATCTGAAGTCTGGTAGCTACGGCAAACCTTCTGACAAAGTTCTATGTCGATATTGCGAATTTCTTCTTCGACAATCTTGGTGTCTAATACGGGGCCACAAGTATGTCTGTATCGTGTTCCGGTACAAATTGGTAGTTACAGGGCCTTCATTGCTCTATTTTTAGTTTAGATGTCATTGCTTAATTTTTAGTTTAATATCGGGCGTTACTTGAAATTCACACTGTATATATAATATATAGATTTGACAACTTTCACATAGCAAATAATTAAAATAACAAATAAAATCTGCGTGCATGTAAATATAATATATAATTTAAAAAAATAAAACCGCTTTCAACAACTAAAGATTTGTCTTCATCAGCTAGAATAAATCATTAGGTATTTAAACAGAAACTTAATGGAAATAATTAACAATAAAAATAAGATTTAGAAAACATAGAAAGACACTCTAATGCACCAATAGAGATTAAAATTTAAACCCGAGCTAAATTTCAAATTTAAACTAGATTATGATGCACCAACATACATTTGTTAATCCTAGTTTATTTTTATGAGCATAGATATCGAAGCAATTTCTATTATTATCTGACGCAGTATTATAATTAAACCGAGTTTTTAAATATAGGTGAAATCTATTAACATTTTAGACCTACATCACTGCTGGTTTAAATATGAATGATTACGTTGACTTCTATTATTACAACCACTTTGCATTAGCTAATGAAAGAAAAAATGACAAATTTTTCCTCCACAATATAGATCCCTTTAATAACTATACATATTTTGAATCTAAACAGCGCTATCGATTTTCTAAGAATACCTTCCAATATATTCTTAATCTAATTGAGGAAAATGTACAGAAAACAACTAATTATTGTAACCATCCTGTTTCCTCTGCAATCCAACTTCTTATTACTCTTAGCTTTTTTGCGACAGGAACATTTCAAATGACGGAGGGTGATTTATTTGGCATACACCAAACTACGATCTGTCGTATTAT
>JAUYWI010057323.1:0-16560 GCA_034780595.1 Parotoplana pacifica | reverse complement strand
CAGCTTTGAGCTAATTTTCAGCAACCCCCCAAGGATCATCCAGTTTCTGGAGAGAGTCGGTCGGGGACATCCTACGGCCGGGGCTCCCCGGTCCAGAATTAAGAAGAAGATAGTCAAATATAGTTTCAGTGTGTGTAATAGAGCTCAATTTCACACTTTCGATAAAGCTATCCAAAATTTGAAGAATGAGCTAATATTTGTTTTTCTATCAAAATAAAATACCTCATTTTTTGCAAATTTATTTCGTGTTTCTAAACCCTTCATAGATATTGAAGCTCAAAAACAATTTAACTGCAATTTGATGCAAAACTTTATAAATGCAAACTGCCCTTATACCTAAGGTGATGGCCCTCTGGAATTGGGTCAAATGTATTTTTTACAATGAAATATATAAATCAGAGACAAACAATATAATAATATGAACAAAATTCATTGATACATGATTTTAGGTCAAATAGAAAGATAAATGGATAGGGGTAGTAGCTTTGTCTTTTCACTTTTTATGAAGCAAACTGCTTTAAAAATCTGGAAATTCTGTCATGCCTGATTCAGGTAATTTTCAAATTTAAAGCCGTCCAATCGGACGTTTATATTTTGGACCTAACATCAATTCCCTGTGGCTATTTTTTTGATAACAAAGAAATTTTAAATAAAAGTAAAAACAAAAAAAATATGTTGTTACATTCCAAAGCTAAAGTTCGAACTTTTAATACTTTAACTAGTCTGTTTGTTTTACTTTCTCCCTTCCACACCAAACTTCCCAAAGGGCACCACTATTTTGCTAGAACCCAGTTTGATATTAAAAAAAACTATTTATAATTAAGTTTATGTATATTTATTTACATGATTGAACTATTTTGTATATACAAACTGTGCAATTATTAAATAGTAGTTTTTTAAAAGGAATATAATTATAATAGGTTCCTTTGTAGATATTTATTTAAACATCCTTCGTTGTCGTCACTATATTGGGCCAGGTTGCAATCAATGATATTATTAACATTATGAGTATCTGTAATAATTATATCTACAATTCTATAATTCGATGCAGTTACCTTTAACAAGATGTTTAAACATAGGGGAAAAAATCGACATCTCAAGCACTTTTATCCAGCATATCGCGCTCTAAAGATTTGACAATTGATTTTTATATATCCTTTAGGTAGATCTGAATGCGAAATAGAACGCCTGGGGAGCTGAATCTTAAATGGACCTTCCTAGGTTAAATTCACGTTTATATAATTGGCTCAAAATTAATGTTACAAATAAGAAAAAAATGGCGATGTCCTAAGTTCACGGGAAATGTATTTTCATAAAAATATTTTATTAAAATTATGATTAAATTCAATACTACTTGCAAGTAACATGCATATAAAATACCTAACTTTATAAAACTAACTTTCCAATAGACGTAGGATCACGCAGTTTTTTGTTTACAACATTAGTCAGTCCCCTGAAGTTTAGTACATTGGATAAACGTAAAAATGCGTTTTTTGGGGGATATAAATTTAACATAAGGGCAATGTAAGGTCCTCTAAGTGTTCTACTTCGCATTGATACCTATCTAAAGTATTAAAATCCACAGTCAAACTTCAGTTTCCGGATTAAACTTGGATGTATTATTTTTTCGATATGTTTTTGTTTGTTTTCTCTGCTTATGGATATGATATCGATTATGTAGTCTTAATCTAAAAATGTCTGCATTTAGAAAATTAATGCCATCAGGTTACCTATTGTGTAATTTGTGCAAAAAAATTATATTATTGAGAAAAAACTAAACAATATTTTTCTATCTACATAGACGACAAAAACATACTGATAGACAATAGTACTTTCAATCACCAAATTTAAATGACTAACTTAGCATACTTCAGCTTGGGTGTAGAATTATGCGCATAATTCAGGACAAACTACTCTGTAATGAATACCGCTAATTTTGATGTTTATCAATTATATTTCTATCCAACTACATTGTCTATTTTCAAGCTATTTTGAACAGAAAAGGCATTTTAATAGGGCCATCCCCTAATATCACACATGGAATTTTATTTTTTTGTGTAAGTAACATTGTGAACATCTTGTGTCGAAGGTATAGAGGAAACGGTTAATATTAGTAGCAGTTTATAACACAAAATATACTTTAGCAGATGAAAGTTTACAAAATGATATGTTAGTTCCTTGTATGTCTACAGATCACACCGATTCGTATTTTAAAGGCAAATAATCAAGGTAAAATTTAAGATATTTTTTTTATTTTGGAACTAAAATACCAACGATTTTTAAATGGCATAATATACATGACTTGATATTAAAAAGTCAAGACTGTGATTTGGAAATCCGTTTTGTACGATAGAATACTAAATGCACAACACCTTCTTTTGACTTATAATAAACATGCAAGCCAAAATTATCTAATCACAGAAAGCGACACATAAAAACAACAAATAAGTATAGAGACAATTATCAGAAAAGAAATTTCTCTGTAAAATTCATAGATACACATGCATAGTACTAAATAAAATAATTTTAAAACCAAAATTCAAAAGCCAAACCAATTTAAAAGATATTAACATGACATTCTTATTAAAAAACAACGACAGATATTTGGAGTAAACAATCACAGTCCTGATAATATCATACATAAGTCTACTAGAATAATTTGCATATTATATTATTGTGAAGTCAAATTAGAGGTAGGTAAACAAGTTTAAGGTTCGAATTGTTGAAATGATATAATAAAAAGCCTGAGCATTAGAAAAACCTGAATATAAACAATACCTGAAATGTTAGAATTTTTACAACATCTTTTTCTAGAAATTGATGTGATTAAGTACTCAAAATGTTACATAGACAAGATTTTGATACTTTGAATATATTATCTACAACTTATACACATTTCATGAGTAAGCAAACAACAATGGTATTTAAAAGAAACCCAAATCATACATAGTTGCTATTGATACACACTAAACTTGCATTTCATAAAATATCAAATATAATTGTCATTTATTCATAGATTTATATTCTTCTTGATGGTCCTATTTATATTAAATAAAAACGGATTCAAATATTTTCCCGGCTTATCTATGCTATGATCGCCAAGAAATGTCTCTTAATTTATTATGTACAATATGTGATGCAATATCGAGAAGCAACTTAAAAGATAAATGTAAGTAAATAAAACACAAGCTAATGTTTTAACCCTTCGTTGATAAAGCACATCATATTATCTTCTAGCTCAAAAACGGTAACTCCGATTATTCTGAAATTTTGTAACATTGTCAAAAGTGAAGGTCCGCAGTTTTTTTTAGATAAAAAGTATGTTCATATCCCAACCCAAGGTCACGTGGTGGGCCCTCAAAGTAGGTCACTATTGTCCCATTTAATTTTGAAGTCTACGTTCTTAAAATGTCAATCCTGAAGTCAAAATTACACATAATATGGCTCATATTTGGTATATAAGTTAGAAAAACGTCATTATTCAACATATTGCGGGTTTTTTGAATATATTGATACAAGCAAAAATTGTTTTTTTTATTTTTGTGATAAAAAAGTTCCAATCGTTTTTGTATAAATTTAAAAAAAAAACATGTATAATAGTTCCCTTAGCTTATTACCTGTAGAAAATTTCATTAAAAAATATTGCCCCATAAAACTGTTATGGCTATTTTCGTATGTGCCTAGCATGCTCTAGGACCAATCTGTGAGCCAAAGTTTTTTAGAGAAATTTTCTTCCTGCAGTTATTGCTTGATAACTGTAACAAAATTACAGAATTTTGACAATATTGATTTCTGTGCCCAGTGTGCAACTTAAGAGCAAATTAAAATTTTTATAATTGAAATAAAAAATAATTAAACAGATAATATTTTTAAATTTGTTGAAAATGTGACAAAACTGTTCTTAGTCATTTTAGATAATTTCATTAAAAAATATTGACCCCAAAGTCATTAACTTTTTTGGTCAAAAATTGACAATTTTTGAAAAATCCTATATATTATAGATTGGGAAAAATTGATAATATATGAACTGCTTAAAATTTTTGCCATTTACTTATTTTCTGATACACTATCAGTGTGCTAAGTAGAAATATCATAGATTCATCCAAAATGGAATTTGAGGTTCATTGATTATGGGACCAGCCTGGCCGACACGTTAAAATTGGATTTTCCAAACCTTTATGATTAAATACAATTTTGAAAATAATTTTTATGGACCTGCCACGGTATGGTGGTCCTCATAGAGCAGCACCTTTAAATGTGAAGCATCTAATTTCTTCTACTTTTAGGCAAAATGAGCAAATTTTCTTTACTTTTATGCTTTAATATACGAACATTTTATATTACTCAGGCAATGATTATGCCTAGCTGAAACAGCTGTCACGGGCTATCATATAAAGAAGTAGTATATTTTTATTAAAGTATACCTGTTTTTTTAATATTAATCTTAAATACATTAAATGGCCAGAATTTGCTTTGACAGCGTGAGTGCCTTTTAATAAAAATACAGGCTTCTAATATTTTTCTTCTTTTATGCAAAATTAGTCAATTTTGTTTGCTTTTATGCTTTGATATGAAATATACGAACATTTTATATTGCTCAGGCAATGATTATGCCTAGCTGATGAGGCCCAACAAATACATTATTTCTTATGGCTTGCTAATTCTAAATCTCAAATTTGAGCATGATAGGATGTTTGGTTTAGATTTAAGAGTACTGTTAGTAATTTTAGACCAAATTATCGATGTCTTGGACAAAAATATCGATTATCAATACTTTTAATTCTTTATGAATTTGCAACTTTGAAGTCAATCGGACAAACTTTATTTTTTTGGCCTTAGCTCGGCCCCCTATCGATTTAAAAAAATCGTTTACCCTAAAACATTCCATGGGACTTATGATCTTTTGGGGGGGTATAGCCCCCCTTTCAGGCGCATATAAAAAATAGGGTTATCAACAAAGGGTTAATAAAAATACATATTAAAATACATTCATCACAGTAAAAATATCAAAACTGGTCGTTCATCGTCAATAATAGCCACAGATAGTAAAACACATAGAGGTTCATTCTGAATGTTTTATAAAGATACAGGGGCACAGCAAAATACAAATTTTTTAAAGTTAGTTGAAAAAATTGCAGGTTGGGTGCTACCTAAGTCACGTATGCCTAATGAAATAACAATCTATTTTTTAAAATTTGAACTGTCTCTTAGTGAAATACATCACAATCATTGATATCGATTTAAAAAAAATACTACATACTAGTCATATTGAATATTTTTTTGACTGATAAAACCAATAAGTTTTTCAATATACTACTTTGAAGATTAAAAGTAGTCCAATGATAAAAACAATAAATAAATTCTGAATAAAGTGGTAGTTATGTACATTAGATCACGTTATTCGTTCATTAACTACAAACATCTGAAAGATCATAAACAAACTGCATAGAGTTATTAAAATGAAGTAGTCAGTATCTAATAGTTGGTCAAAATATTGTATTCACCAAAGCTGTAGTTTTCAAAACCATTCAACTACTTAATCCTTTTTCACGATTAAATGTCTAACTTTGAAGAAATAAACGCTGTTTTCTGAATTGTGCGAAATGTGGTTTGTTTTGGGCATATTATAAAGATTTTCCCATAATCATACGAAAAATCAGTTTTAAGGGTGTTACTGATTTTGAAGTTAATAAACAACATCATTTATAAATTTTATGCACCATCAAAGTCGATATTCAGTCTAGTTGAAGTCATAAACTGTCTGTCAACTTACGTCAAACTATACCCACATAAATTTCAAATCCACAGGGTCATTTCAATTGCAATTGATAATTGGGTAATGTTAAATATCTCAGCAACAAAAATAGTAATTACAAAATTCTTATTTGTGATATAATCTGCCGTCTCAAGTAAAATTCGAGTAACTGCAATTTTTCAGAAAAAAAAGTTTTTTTAAACAAAATTGCATTTACTTGAGATGGCAGTGTTAAAACCATTTTAAAACAGACACGACAAAAGACAGTCCCAAAAGTGTCCACGTACATGAGGCATTACAAACAAAAAGCACTTTTATTTTATAATGACTATTCTCCCAATTGAATGAAATTTAGATCTTTGTCTGATTTATAAAATACAGCCTTAAAGAAGAGAAATTATTTCAGATTTTTGACCTACAATTCGACTCTCTAAAAGTAAAATGCACATAAATGTGGCATTATAAGCCTCTGGCTAATAAAAGTTAAATTTCGAAGCAATAATATTCCAAATAGTTGACTTTACTATATTTTAGATTAATGGGCTGTTTTAAAAAAAGGTACATTGTGCTCAAATTATAATAACACAAGCAATGATGAAGGCAGGCATACAAAATTTTGTTTTTTGTTCTTCATTAAAATTGCACAAAAAGGAGTTAGTTACACACTTCTAATACGGCAACAATGCTAAAGTATCGTATTCATTCTATCATAAATTTAGAATTATAAGCCTAAACGTGGCATAGTGTAGGAAGTTAAATGAAAAGGGCTAGTTTATCTTTGAACTATTCAATATCAAAACTTGTATTAATATTGTTCAGTTCTCATTCAAAATGGATGTTTTCGGGTCTTTGTGCCAGGTTAACACAAAGGTTATGTGACTTAAAATATTAAAATTATGTTTGTTATAAGTTCATAGATCTATGATCCAAATTTCAAATCAATTGGTTCCGTAGTTTCAGAGATATAAAAAAACTGGTCTTTCAATATCAGCCTATAGTTGGTATAAAAAGATGACAGTCCCCTATTATAGTGGGCCCCTGACACTGTTTTTACAAACACGACTACTAGAATACTACTTTTCAAATAAGATTATGTACCGCATGCGACTGTTTACTGGAAAGTTGTATCTTTGTATCTCAGTATACCTATCTACAATTATGCAAACGCAATGAAATTAATGGTTTTGCCTATATCACAAATAAAGTGCTATTATCGTATAAAGTCTGACATATGGGAATAAAACTAGCATTCAGCTTCAAAAGGATAACAATGTTGATTCAATATTCTTTTCAAAACTAAATAAAATTGCCTATACATACTGTATTAAAATAATGAATATGTCATAAGTCATGAAATTTACAGCATCTAGCCTGTAAAAAAATATATTTCTGGGCAATGACTTCTCTATTTAAAAATATTATAATATCAACTAAAATACATCTACACAATACGTCCGAGCCAAAATTAATAAAACACACCAATTAATGGAAGGATGCAATGTAGTAGAATATTTTTACTCAAGTTTTTGGATATATCTACTAAATATCTTACGATGCATTACTACTATCAGCTGCTGTTGCTACCAATATTGGTAAATCTTCCACAACTGGCGTCTCAACCAGATTGGTTATGGAAGAAGCCAAATCATTGTCTTTAGTACAACTACTACAGTTGACGAGACTGTGTGTTTTACAGGGGTTGGTCTCAAAGTCACATGGTTTGGATTGGTCAGTCTCACCTTGGCTGCTCGTATAGCTGCCACTCAGACGTTCCTCTCCCTGGCCACTGCCCTGCGTACCGCTTTCAATGGCCGAATCGCCATCCTCTTCTTCTTCCTAGAAATAAGAATTAAAAATGGAAGCTTAGCTTGATAATAAAATAATGTGAAATGAACTTCATAGGCAAATAAAACAAAATAAAAGCACCATATAATTGTTTATTTTAAATGATAAAAAGAAAAGGTCAACCAGAACAAAGTGAAAGCTTCATGTTCACCAACGAGTGGGGGGAGGGGGTATTAAAAAAATCAACTGATTGGGATAAAATATCCATATGGTTTTTCCTGCGCAGCTTTGGGGGTAAAACAATTTTGAGGACTGACTACCGAAGGTCATACAGCGACAATTTGAATAAATGAGGTTGAGCCAAAATGGGTAAAACACAAAATTTCAATCTTTAATTAACATTTGGTAAATATGATGCAAATACCAAGGGTATTTAACGTAGTCAGGTAGCAAGGGGGCGGCAATTAGGCCCCATAATGAATTCTAACTTAGGACGGCACTATGGTGTTGAAAATTGGTATATTATTAGAACAGAACTACTTATGTCCGAAGTATCAATACTGTGAAATATTTAGGAAGCAAGTTCAATATCTAAGTAAGTCACGTGTATGAGCTCTGACCAATCGAACACAGTAAAAATCCATATTTTAATGATTTTTATTACTAAAAATAATTGATGTTTGTTTAGAATGCATTAATATTCATTTAAAGACCTTAATTTGTCCCAATTTAAAGCCGACAAAAATAATCTCCACTATCTCTTATTTTTGTATGTGGCAGAACATTTCAATGCCTTTCTTTTGCACAATAACAATAATATAATATGGAACACGCCGCACACCGATAAAATTGTGGCGCCAGCCACCTTAGAACAGTTGCTTCTGTTAATTCCTTGTTTGCATTAATTAAAAATTGCATCCTCACTGTATTCCACACCCCTAACAAATTATATTTTTGTAAACTTTATTGAATTTTAAGAAAACATTAATTTGAATAATGGTTGGATAAACCTGTATTATGCTTAGTTGGTGATTATATCAAAGTGGGGAAAATATTAAGAATCTGTTAGTTTACAAATAATAAAATTTAAATTCTCACTAAACATTGAGGTTACTCAAAGAATGAACTATTATCATAATATTAAAAATTGAATTAAGATACTTTTACTTCCTGGAGATGAATCCGAAAACTGGAATCTGGCAAATCTGATAAAATCTAATTATGTAGCTGAATTAACAATCCAAAAAAAGTTTTTATTAGAACCCAAATAATACGATTGATTTTTTAATGCAACAATGGCTTTACAAAAAAATACAGAATGCTCATTGGCTAAATACAATAAAAAAGGGCACCAATTTGCAAAAAATGATAATATTTGGTACTGCTATTGATTCTTTAAAAATGAATAAGATCAGTGGCAGTATTTGCCACAGCCCTTTATACGTAAGGAAAGTCAGCTGCAAAAGTAGTTCACATACTAAATGTAAAGTCAAGCCTGGAATTTCCAGAAAAATTCTTCTTAAAAAATAGAACTCCTTTTTGTAACAATAATAAAAATCAAATCAAATCAACCAATTAACAATTAGCACGAGATATCTTGAAACCATTCCGTCAGGTGGGAATTTAGACCATTTGATACGATCATTGCCACTGAGTGTGTTACATACTCCGAGTACTAATTGTGTTGGCAGAAACTACATAAATAAATAAATTGTATATTCAAATTGTAAAAATATTTTGTCTTGACATTGTTTATTAGATATGAATAATTTAATAAGTCCAAATATTCAATTGGAATTAATATCTGCACTAAAAGATTCTTATGCTTATATCTATTGTTAGAACAACTAAAATACAGAAAGCGGTATTTGTATAATTAATTATATTATTTTTCATTCATTTTGAGAGGAAATATCCATTTCAATGAATATACATATTACAGATATTCAGATCCGTGTCTGTAGCAAATACTATTTTATATTTCTACTAATGACCAATTAATTTGACTATAAAAGGAAATCCTATTTTATAGTCTATAATAATTACATAGTTAAAGACGTCTTAGATAATCACTTTTTTCTTATAATTTATAAAAGTTACAAAAAAAAAAAAAAAGTTTCTAAAGGAAATGTATGAATTGATGGGTAATTTCAAAGCGCGGAAACAAGGTTTTGTATGAACCAAATTAGTT
Source organism: Parotoplana pacifica (assembly GCA_034780595.1). Lineage (NCBI taxonomy): Eukaryota > Metazoa > Platyhelminthes > Proseriata > Otoplanidae > Parotoplana > Parotoplana pacifica. The sequence continues at coordinate 6,829 of JAUYWI010057323.1, read as the reverse complement.
TTTTGAATTTGTAAAAGAAAACTATAAACAGGTAAACCAATGTAGCTGTTTCTAAAATAGAGTTTTGTATATTCCTCAGATTTTATCAATTTAATTATAGAATATCATTTCATTTCACTCTAAACAACTTACTAGGCTAACATAGCATGAAAAGATCATTTTAAAGGTATGCATTTGTTTACCTGTCTATAGTTTACTTTTATCATTTCAAAACACTCATTTGGTTTATACAAAACCTTGTTTCCGCGCTTTGATCACTCATTTCCTTTAAATACTTTATTTTCTTCTTGTTTACACCACTTTTTGTTAGTAAATTGTTTTATATTACGAAGTTGATAATTTCTGAATTACTTATAATTAATTAACTTACAAAACTATGTTGGTCTCCTCAAATGTGACCTAATAGTAGGGCTGACAAGTATTGATTTTTCACATTTAGGCTTACAACTCATCATTTAGGATAGATATTATGAATGCCATTTTTTAAAAATAATACCTTTCAGACAGTAAAAGAATTTTGCAAAATTCTGTTTTTGTTGCTGAAATATTTATAAATGTTATTTTTGGATCAAGATATTAACGCTAGTGATATAATTCTAACATCTGGGATTCGTGTCTATCATAAATGCTGAGTAATAAACCTAAATGTGAAAAATCAATAATTGCTGCCCTATTTTATAGGTCCCGTCAAATTTGAAGAGACCAAACTTAGTTATTTGAAAAGAGCTAAATAATATTTGTATCATTGAACATCAAAAGTTCTTAATATTGTTAAAAATTGATGACATTTTAAAATATGTTTCACTTATACATAGTTCAAATATTCTAAATTTCAAAGCAGTTGGTTCAAGTTTCAGAGATAAAAAATCGGCCTTTAAAAATAGCCTAAAGTTATAAAAATCAATAAAATTAATATATATAAAGGTCAATATAGGTTTAAATGGTCAAAAGGCTATTGATTTTAACTCTAATGCATTGTAAGGCATGCCTACTCTGCGGTTCTAAACATTCCATAAAATATAAACTTGAATTATGCAAGTAAATTCATTATCAAAAACTAAATCTAAGAATCACTGTTCAATGAACCATAATATTAATTTGCTAAATAATTAATTAGTTACAATAACTAATAAAAAAGATTATCCTTAATTCTTTATAGTAGATATGAGTTATCAATTAGAAATTGTACATTTAAGTAGTGTTGGGATTGGAGAATGAAATCTATCAAAACTACTTTCGTAATCAATGAGGATAGTACAAAATCGTCTGCTAATTAATTGGACGTATTGACATTTTAACGAGAGAATAGGCTATTGGGGTCCAGTTTTAGATAAACACAATGCCTTAGTAATAGACTGATACAAAAACCAAACCTAATTACTCAAAATAACCAAGAAAAAGTACACAACTAAATATAATAAAATTTTCACGTAACGTCAACATTTTGGTTCAACAATTTTGTATTTGAGTAAATTACTAGGGTTTATTTAACAACAAAAGCTAATGTGAAAAGTAAATGCTAATCACAAAATTGGCGACTTGATAAAAAAATCCTGTTATTCCAGCTAGAGATATTCCAAAAAGATAATGGAGAAAGCAAGCCTCAACAGAATGCAGAATGAAACATACAAGTAATGGGGAAAATATCAAGGATGATATGTGAATATTCAAGGAATTTCAAGATCAATGAAGAAACACTAGAAAATATTCTGACCAGGATGAAACTGAAAGCACAACAGTTTTGAAGACAGTATAGAAAACATTTGACTCTGGTGATAAGCCAGACTCTGGTAATCCAGTAAAATCCACAACACACAACAACAATCTATTGTGGATAAAAACTTTCTCAATTACTAACTACAATAAAAAGAAATGCTAGAAAATCCAATAGAATTAGCAAAAAATAAGACTTTGTGACTTATGTACATAAATAGAGGAACTGAGAACTTTCTGTGAATTGTATACCATATTGTCCTACTATGTGATACATAGATACATTTTACATGTGCAATTTTAAATAACTAGCATGCAGGTATACTATCATATCAACAAATTCTTACAAATTCTGTGATTTACAAGCAACCTTCAAAACTTATGGTGTCTATTAGGATATTAAATTTACTCTTTGTATTAAATAAACTAAATACACAAGAACTTACCTGCTGTCTTTTGAGAAACACACCCTCACTGCCCGCAGTTGAAGAAGTTGATGAGGAACCAGATAGTGAGGTTTTGTTCTTTGATAGGGTTGGTGCTGTTTTCTTTTTAGGAGAGTGCGCAGTCTGAACCCTCTCAGGTCCGCCTTCCGCATCAGGAGCATCGCCACCTTCCCCCGCATTCGTTGCACACTGCGGAGTTAGGGGATCGTTTTCTTGGCTCGGCTTCGCTGCTGTTGGCGTACAAGTTTTATCCGAGTCAATGGAGGAAAGTGACAAGGACATTTCCTGGGGGATTGATGCCTTAAATTCGGCCGAGGTTCGTAGTAAACGTTGGTGAACGCAGCCCGCCGATAGTCTGTCTTCGGGATCATTTTCCCAACATTCCTGGATAGTGTGCCATATCGTATTCGTGCTCTGGAGAAAACAATTTATACTTCCATGGATAGATAAGTTTGTAGCTGTGATAGCTCTAATAATGACCATTTTTATTTTAAAAACATTGAGATCATAAGTATTTAATTTTTTAATGGGGGAGGTGAGACAATGATAGAAAGAGCAATACAGAACATGAAAAGAATGTCTGTTACGAGTAGTACCATAAAAATGTTAAATACCCCCCCCCAAAACACATCCAGACCGCTCAAAAAAGATTCAATCGGACAGAGATCGATTTTAGACCTGATGACGTCATCGGCCTTTAGCATCATAAAAGGACAACATTTACTCACATCATTTTTCAACCAGACTGGATTCGGCTTAGGCCTTTCTCTTCGGAGGGCAACAACTGTCTTCATGTTTTCCAGATTAGACTCCATGCCGGACAGTTCGACTTCATAGGGAGCTCGGTAGGGACCAGGCGGGTTCGCGCTATCTGGAACCGGAGTTTCTGCTCTGGACATGACCTCCCATAACACTAGGGCCATCGAGTACACATCAACGGATATGAAGGCCTGTCTCACGTAGGCAATCATGCTCTGCAATACCTCAGGAGACATGTAGCGTCTTGTGCCAACCTGAAATAGGGATAGGAATGTTATTTAAACCAAAAACACAAAAAAATTTGGGTCTATGAGGTCAATTAAAAAAGAATCAGAAACAGTTCTTATCTTAATTAAAAAGACTAGATATGTTATCAAAATTAATGTATACACGACAGACAAAAAACGCCTCTAGCCTTTTATTAACAACATTTATTATCTAAGTAAATAATGGATAAAACAGGCATTTGTTCATAACGCGATTTATCTCGTATTTTACAAATGAGAACAAGATAAGAAATATTGGAGTAGTTATTTGATTCCTATAAGTTAAAATAAGATTAGAAAGGAAATAAAAGGGCGTTAACAGGAAATGACAAAATAGTGTGAACAAATACCTAATTTTACAAAATGTTACCTAGAAAATAAACTCTATAAATTTATTAATTTATAAAATAGCTCTATTGATTTTAAATTGGAAAGAAAGTAACATAATATCATTTATTAATGTGTAAATTTGACTCTTTACAAGAAATTTAATAGATTTTATTAGTAGGGGCCAGGAATGTATATAGAAAACGCTTCAACATTTATTTTTTCTTAAATTAATTAACAGGTGCGTGGTTAGATGCTACAAGTAGGTAGGCAGGAACCTGCTACAAATTAAATTGACCCAATACCTACCTGTGACTGTACTTGAGTAATGGATATTCCCGCCGGTAGTTGAAGAGCCAAACCAAAGTCTGCAATGTATGGTTGAAGTTCGGAGTCCAGCAAAACGTTCTTGGATTTTACATCTCTAAAAATGTAAATAAAATATAGATACTAGTAAGCTTTCAATATTATGTAGGTTTCACTAAAGATGTAGAACAGATTCAATTAGTCTACTGTGCACAGTGGGCCAGAATAGCGATTTACAGGTAAAAAATCATAACTTTTGAACCAAAGCTCTGAATACATTAAATTTGGTGTCTACCCCCACTAAAGTTAATATTACGGATTGAATGACATAATAAAATATTTAATCGGTTGCTATGGGAACTCGGTATGCCCTAGCAACCAATATTTCATATTTTTTAAAATTGACTTATTTTTAAAATAAATGTTCTATTTATTGAACCAAAGCTCTGAATACAACAGAAGTAAAAATATAAAATACTTGTATTTGTGTTTCCATAACAACCAGCATTAAGGCCCTCGCAACTAAATATAAGGAATACTTAGCTATAGCAACCAACAACATAGCGAATAAATTACATACTTATAAACATGGAAATATTTAATCAGACAGAAACAGAAACATTAAACAGAAACAAATTAAGCAAGTAGTCCTTGAAATTAAGTGTCAAAAATACATGATCAACATCAAACATCACTGCCTGTTTGGTTCTGGACAGTCGAGCAAAGCAATAACACTTTCTGGCAAAGAAATGCGTTTACGGTCAGTTTTAACACGTAGGGAGCTGATCAGGGGATCGCTTGTGAAGAGCAAACGTCTCAATAGATCTTCATTGTTGGCCTGTCTGGAGCATTTGCGTGAGTAATATTCTCTGTACTTTTTCATATCTTTGTTGCGCGCTTCTTGTGCTTCTTCGGAAAGCATCCCGATCGGTAGGCTCATTCTATCAATGACTTGATGGCCATGGACCAAGACTTTGTGGATGCTGGGGGGCATTGGATACCATCCATATAATCGAACATATAGTTGTGCAGTGATCCAACAGAAGTCACGGAAATGCTCAACATTAATATTGAATCCAGAGGCAAGAGTGGCCAACACAGTATGAAATCGCTGCATCAATTCAAGGTTTATTCCCAGAATCACCGAAAGTTGCTCAGAGTTTTGAAAGAAACGGCGGGCAGTGTTTCTGTCATTAGTTGTGCCAGATCCACCTGCCTTTGGAATGTCAATGAGGAGACCACATTGATTGCGGATGATAGTTTGAATGGTTTTCTTCTTCTCAGCGACAGCTGCCTTGTGTTCTGGCTTAGAAATCCTCCATATTTTCAGGTTGAGCCGATACGAAATCTTCAAGATGCACTCCATGCCACGTATCCAGCAGTGCAGTGTGGATAAACCATAGTTTAGACCATTCCCCATCACAGGACGAGAAGAAATGTGTTCGAGATCATTCATCTGTGTTGGTTTTGCACCACAGATTGTGCAACATTGACTCGATGATGTTATATCGGACAATGCGGTAGCGACTTTCCCATCGATCATTGTTAGCTCCAACACGTGACGGATATTGAGGGAGATATTTTCGTCAATTTGAATAACTGTTGGCTGCAGCGGCTGCATCAAGTATTGTTCTTCAATTTTAGAAGTCTCTACAGACTCTTTGACAAATTGGAAGCGAACAACTCTGCAGAAGTTAGTAGAAGAAGGCGTTGGATGTTGCCATATGGGCGTGTCATCCAGAGGAAAATGCAGTTGCAGGGGTAGACAAAAACAAGCTACCCTCCATCATTAAATCTCTTGGTGCATCATCGGAACGTACCTGCTTGTATAAACTTTTGGCCGGTAGCACCGTCAAAACCAACTTTGCTCCTTAGAGTCAACCATTTCATTCCGGATTTAGTGGATAACACCTCTTTTTGAATTTCACATAGTCGGGTGGCAGTATGGTCCAGTAAGCTCTGTAAACAAACACCTGCCCCATTGTCATTCACTGTCCATGTTTCTTTTGGTGGCATTGCAGACTCTTTTGCGGTTCGGATCACATTGTATGCTGGGTACAATGGGCAACCTCGATCCATAGCCCCATTTCTCATTAGTTGATATTGAGCCTTTGTCATTGAACCATCTATGTAAAGAGCTAGTGCTTCATCAGGAGTGTATGGATTTAAAGTTATCAAGTGGCTAGTGGTATCTGTTTCACTCAGTGAGAGCTTCTTAACTATGCAAGAATCAGAGTATCGTCCCTTTTTGCGGAGCCTTGTGCTTGCAGCATGAAGTAATTCTTCAACATCGTTAGCACCAGCGAGTTCATTTGTTTTCAGGGTTTTTGAGCGGTTGCTAACTTCTGCGAACGGTTTAGTTGGTCTGCCTTGTTGTGGTGATGCAGCTGGGGGTGGTGGTGCCACATAACACTGAACTGTTAACCATGTAGTGTTTTTGATGAGAAAAGTAGATTTCATCCTACTCGTTTCTTTCCATTTGCGTCTTGTGACCTTTAGAAAATTGTTAATAAAGCCTTCTTTCTGAAACTGGGGTATATGGGCCAGTTGCTCATTCATTGACAAATAGTTATAGGCATTTGTGTCATTGATAGACGTCAGATCTTTATTTTGAATATGATTTTGCAGTATATCAAACAGTTGCTGATTAGTAATGGACATGATCTGAAAACAATAATATATGTATTATTGTAACGAGAGCTAGAGGATAATCTAACACAAAGTAAGCAACTTTAAAGAACAATAGCGTCAGCCGTCTTTAGGCTTACTGATCATTTACAAAGCAAGCATATAGCATAACATATTATAACTGAGTGTTAGTCATCAGCCAATGCAATGGCTGAGTGAACACCCAATCAAATAGCAGTACATCGATTGCTGCTGTCTGTGGTACAATCGGTAATTAGCCACACTCGTGACAATTATTTACTTATATAGTGGGGAATAGCGTAAATTTGAGACCAAAAAAACAAATTTGAGACCATCTAGTAACCAAATCTGCAAGTTTCTGCA
>JAUYWI010057312.1:0-16562 GCA_034780595.1 Parotoplana pacifica | reverse complement strand
ACTGAAATCATAGATCACAGAAATCTTAGAAATATAGAGTAAGCATGTACTACCTATTTAATGTAGCTATTAAATATCTTTCTTTCTTTTTTTTAAAAACCCAGTTAATTATGCACCAGCTTATACAATGAAGTAAAATTTGACTAATTCTACTTCTCATTCTGGAGTGATTTTAGCTATTTTTTAGCTTTAGCTTTATATTTCTTGAACAACAAGAAAATAAAATTCCACCAAAAGTGTAGGTATTTAGGTGAATATGTTGTCTAATTTGCTTATTGTCTAGATCAATGAACTGGAGCAAGACAAGCATGACATGGAAAAACAGGTGAACGAACTGAAGGCTAAATGTGATCAAATTGAAAAACGAGCCACTGAACAGCGCCAGGTGGAAGAAAAGAAGCACCAAGAAGAAATCCAATTTCTTAAAAGAACCAATCAGCAACTCAAGGTATGGAATTTTGTATTTGTAGTAGTGAACTCATTTCAAAGTTGTTGTGGGCAATATCTTGATATAAAAGCATTTTTCGAATCACAATTAATTTTTATATACATAGATACTTACAGGTCTTGTTTACTGACCAAAGTATACCAACATAAATTGTAAATTTTAAAATGTTGTGCTTTAGTATTGGCACTAAAATAAAAATATCCTTGTCGTCAAGGTATCCTACAGCTTTTTATTGTTCACATTAATGACTGAGAGTGCCATCCATTGAGGAATAAATTATAAAAGTCTACCCAAATGTCGGTATTTTAAATCAATTGCATAATTTTTGTCCCTCAATAAATTTGTCAATTCATAACCATTTCAAAAGAATTGACACACGACAAGAACAAATACTTGACATTATTCGTAATATAAAATTTTAAATATGTAATAATTTGTAATAATAAACGTTAATTGGCCCGAATCAGCATATTTTAATAGTAATTAAAAGTCAAAAAGCCCGGAGCTACTAGTAAACAATAATAGTTATGTAATTATAAATTTCTCAGTAAAACATAAAATTAAGAAGGAATATTCAAAAATATCGAAAGTAACAATTAATGCACAGACAATAAAGAACATAATCATGGAAATTAAAAATATGATCTAAAAGAGTAGGTGCGTAAGTTCGGTACATTCCTCCTTCGAGTTGCTGGTCGGGAGAATCTTTCAGATAAGTATGTAGTACTTTCTTATTATGCAAACCGGAAGTGGTACAACCGTTGGCTAAAATTCTGATGTCTAATTGAGATGTACAGGAGAGACGATGTTGAGCTATAGACGAGGGATTGAATGGAGGTGTTCTTTATGCGAAAATGCAGGAATCGAATTTTGCTACCGATGTATACAGCTGAACATTGTCTGCATTTCTTATTGTAAACATAATCTCGCCGGAGACAGAGATGATTATTTAAGTAACAATCTTGCAAATTACAAGGAGTAGGTGTGTTCTTTGATTGGTGAGCTTGGCGAAGAGTCTGTATGGCATAATCTGACAGATAAGTGTTGTTTCTACGAAATACTGATTTGATCTTCTTATTAATTTCATCACTAAGGAAGGCCACCTTAAAGTAAAAGTACTCCTTGTATGGTCAATGGAAACATCTGATTTTTGCTCTTAACCATTCTAATTGTTTCAGAAAGAAAATTTGGTGGATAGCCATTGAGCGATAAGACATTATTGAAAGCAGTTGTATTTGCAATTTTGATAGTATTATCAGAGAATCTTTCTGTGATACGCTGGTATTTGTTAGCAACGATGGAGGTTTTGGTAAATCTCAGTAGTCAGTAAATAGATTCATTTTCGCCGACTTCTTGTAGAATTCAAAAGAGATGTTTCCAGAAGGGTCTGTATATTGACAGTGAAATCTAATAAATTTAGTCAATATTCACAATTGGGCTGGGTGTTGACGGTTCATTACCTCTAGGATTTGTGAAGTTTCTTCGTGGTTAAGAGTACGTTTGAAGATATCTTCTACGTATCTTCGGTAAATACCTGTGATGAAGACTTGAGAGGGCCATATTTTAATTATCTATAAACAGGATTACTGCCAGAAACACTGCTACCCATTGCCAAACCTGATTGCTGTTTGTAAAATTGCAAACCAAAGGAGAAATAGGTGTTGGAGAGAATAACTTGAACAAGTCTAATACAAGATTTATGTACTTGTAGACCACAAAGATTAAAGTGATTTAGATAAATGACGAATTCACCGGTCACTTCCATTGCTTCATAAGAGGGATAGATGTGAATAAGGCTATCACATCGAGGATAAAAAGATACGGTGTGGAAATAAGATCGGCCAGTGATAAGTTGTTTAAGTTCAAAGATTCTCCCGACTATCAACTCGAAGGAAGAATGTACAGAACTTACGCACCTATATTTTAGGTCATATTTTAAATTTTCATGATTACTCTATCTTTGATTATGTTCTTTATTGTCTGTGTTTTAATTATTATTTTCGATGTTTTTGAATATTTCTTTTAATTTTATGTGAAGAGGGCGTTTTTACGCCGAAAATTTATAATTATTTAACTAAAATTTTTAATAAAAAATACTAATGTATAGAAGGTATATCACTCTTTGAAAATCGGTTAAGAATTGTCAAAGATTTGGTCAAAAATTATTAATCTAATCATACTACTTATGGTTTCGGTAGAAATAAATTAAAATATACGCTAATTTTTGTTTATACCAAAATGAAAATTCGACAAAAAACAATTTTGAACACCAACAGGAAATCGAAGGAACCTCTTGTTCTAATTAATTAGGTATATCACAATGTACATCCGTAATTTCTAATTAAACAGCTTGCTGATTTTTTTAAAGAATTATTTATCTCATGCCTCATATGATTGAGTGTTTTGAGAAACAAGAGCTGTCAAGTACTTAAATAGTTTCTTTCGATTATTTACACAACTTTAACCTAGCTATCAAAGATGTGTAATATATACTGACTAATTTGAAATTATGCTTTTTGTTTTTAGACACAATTGGAAGGAATCATTGCTCCCAAGAAGTAATATTTTGAACTTTAATGTACCTACTCATACTTTATTAAATTTATTTTATTTTTGTTGCCAAGCAGCTATTTGTTGTGAAGTTATCTGTGTGTAATAAAATGTGATATTTCTACATAGTGGTTATAACCTTTATAGTATTGTGATATTCTTTTTAAAACTACTTGAGTAAAGAGTTTGTAAAATAAAATTTATTATTTATATTTATATAACATTGTTGTTACTTCTCATATAAACTAATTATTATACAAAAATTAAGTAAAGAAACTACAGTTTTGATTTTTTGTGAATATTGGAATTCTTCTTTTGGTCAGCTTTTCTGAAATTAAAAGAAAATGTGTTTTTATAGTAGTCTATACCTATATATATATAATAATCTTTTTAAGTTTTTGGCGTAAGAAAATTAGAAAAATATGACTAGCACTATTGGTTCTTTCAGAAATCTACTCTAGGTTTAAATGCTTGAGGTTATCAATGGATTCAACCGAATATAGATCACTACATTTTATCAATAGAACAATTTCATAAAAAGAACAACTTTTAAAATGAAAAATGTTATAGGCTACCTAATTACAAAAACTTATATGGGACATCCAATAAATTTCTGTTTCGCACTTTTAAATTAGGAGTTTTAAAATATTAAATTTTCTTTGAAAAGTAAGCAGGTTACCCATATTGACCGTATTCCTATCGTTATTTGGCACAAAAATATGTTTATGTTGGTATAGTGTGCATGACATTGGAAGGAGAGTTTGTACCAAAGTTGCGGTCTTGCATCCTGGTTTCAACTTTCACACAAATCGAAAGATGCATTTTCAGAGGAAATAGTTCTTTGTTATCAACTATGTTGTAATTTAAATGTCATCCTTTTGTGGATGCAGCCCAATCATATTTTATGAAAATTAATCGCTCCAGTTATTCATAGTTAGGTCACTATAGTGTGTTTCATATGAATTTATAAATCTTGAATTTAAACAATATGCACTTACAGCTAATACTTCAAATATTTTTTGTGGTATTCATATGTAGAATACCAAATCAAATTTAATTTTTTAAAGGATTTTTGAAATAAGTTAGACAAACTTCATCTTTTGAACCTAATGTCGTGGCATAGTTCATTGAATTTTTACAAAATGTTCAGTTTTCTGTTAATGGATCTTTCTAAGATACCAAATTTCAATTTTCAATTAACTTTTAAAGCATATCTTATCCAATGGACCTCAAATAGCCTAGTCATGATAAAACATGCTGATGTATTTTCTATACCTACTTTTGCGACTTGGATCTTTTGGTTTTAACATTGGAGGTATAAAGACCACGAACATTTCCAGGAGGAAGGTAATGTGCGACCACAACATATTTATTGCCGGATTTTGCTTTCCCAAAACCCACCATCTTTGTTTCATTCCATACCATTTGTGTAAAAGTTCCTGAAATTATAAAACAACATCATTTTAGAACAAAAGAATTGGGAAATTTTAATTTCCAAAAGAAATGGATGATTAAAGCACAAAAAAATCTTTGAATACCAAAAGTTATTATTATTGTTCAATTTTTAATAAATGTTTTCGGCCTTTTGAGCAAGACCAAACCAAAGGTCACGTACCAATGACCTCAAAATTGTAATAATATTTGCTTCTTTTCAAGTTCAAATCAATGTTCCAAATTTGAAAACAATTAGAGATATGAAAAATTGCTTTCCAGCCTAAACTTAGTGGCACACAAAACCTTGAGTTGACAGTCCATTGTTTTAGTATTTCCCTTGGTATTCCTTTACAAATTAATCCCACATAATTATAACATCAAATAATGTGGGCATGTACTTGTGCCAAATTGTAATATCTGTATGTACTAGTCAAGCACGTAATTGAATTATTATTACATTTAGCATAGGTGTTCAACTAAGTAATAAAATATTTTGCATTATTAAAAACATGCTTACCTGCATTACCTTCTCCTGTTTCAAAATTGTAATTTTTAACAACACTGTACCAAACTTGAATGACTTCTAAAGCTAAAATCAAAACATATTGGTGAATATAACAGAAAATTGGCTATTGCTATTAACTATTTTTTGTTTCGTCATCTACATGGTAGTGCGACTAACATAGAACACAGATTATATACCCATTGATAGTTTTTCTGTGTAATTTATAGAATGTAGTAGCAAGGTTATGGAAAGATTCATTGACAAAAACAATTAAAGTTATCCTATATTTTTGCCCCCCAAAATCGATAATCAATAAGTTTTCAAAAAATATTTATGGATTTGTGTTACTGAGAGCCTAGTGGATCTACATACCAAATTTAAAGCAAACCAGACAAACTTAAATTTTGGACCTGATGACCTCATTGGCCATGCCCTAATTCGGCCCCTATATTGATTTTTCAAATATTTTGTTTTTGTCAATGAATATTTCCATAACTTACAACAAAAATCCCTAGATTACACAGAAAAATATCAATGGATATCATTTGTTTTCAATATTAGTCGTACTACTTAATGGGCGCACCACGTAAACTTTTCGAATGTTGATGCCAGAAATACAACCCTGGCAGGTCACCGATATCTCTTCTACTTACTACAGAGAAAAAGTTTAGGAATTGTTTCAAGAAAATGAAGCAACGTACATTTAAGAGTATTTTTCAAATGTACAATACGCAATTATACCTAACATTCCAGATACCTATTTAACTTAATCTATCACGTTAAAACATAGACAGTTACAGTGAATTTCTGACTGCCAATTTTAGTCAAATAAACGTGAATGAAATGATTTGAAACATAATAGCCTCCAAAATTAAAGTCATATTCTAAAGAATAAAGACAAATTATTTTTTTATAAATTGTAAATGTTTCTGTTAGCAGTATACAAAATAAAATATTCTAGTATCTGAGAGGAGTTGGGTATATAATGGTTTTTAAATAAATTTACATACCTGAAATATCTGTATCATTTTTCAGATCTTCTTTCATAAAAACTAATTCTCCAACTTTTTCAGACAATGCAAATGGACTGCATTCAATACTTTGTTTTGAAATTAACCGATCAGCCCATTCTTGTGCTGAATCATTTAATAAATTAGAAAATCGTAAAGGTTTTACAACATGTAATTTTCTTACACGATTGTGTTCGATAAACAACTGTTCTAAAATTTTGTCTTCCTTTTCTTCTTCTGGAGTATCCTCAATTTGAATCAATCCTGGTAATGCCTTAGTCAACTGCTCAATTTTTTTTTCATAACTATACGCATTCATTTGAACACTCATGCTATCTTTTTGGTATTTTCACTTGCGTAAATTTGATTTCGATTCCTCTTAAAACTAAATAAATTTCATTTTAGTCATAGTTGAATTGATACCACATTTGACAATATAAAATTTACAAACAACTTCAAGTGCTATATAATAAAAATTGTATAGAAACAGATTAAAATTCGCACCCATAAAGGTAAAATTAAAAATTTCAATGTTTGTTTAAAAAGTGGTCTATGAATTTAAACAATAGAAATGTAACAACTACTTCCTATGCTGTCAACAAATCTACTCTGAAAACAGGCTACCTATTATTTCCAAAATTCAAACCCTAAAATAACTAAATTTGATCAATAGAGTGACTTTTGCCATGTTAATATGTGCCGCATATTTCATGAAAATCAGTTCAGTCTTCTTCTTCTCCCCACATTTCATTTAGGTGGGGTCGCCGGTGCGGATCCTTTTTCTCCATTTCTTGCAGTCCATTGCATCATCCTCTCGGACTCCCACCTTCTCTATATCTTTACGGTTGCAGTCTTCCCATTTTCGTTTTGGGTCTTCCACGCCTCCTCTTCCCCACCTTTACCTTTCTAACTCTTCTACACACACAGTCCACCTCTCTGCTCACCACATGTCCTAATTACTAGAGCCTCACCTGCCTCAGCTTTCCTAATTTTCCAATAGGCCATCCCAACTTTGTCAGATCTCGTCAGTCCTAAAGACCACCTTAACATTTTCATCTTTTCCACCTGCATCTTTTCTTCCTGCCCTTTTGTAAGTACTTTTCGAATTACAACTACCCAAACCATAACCGATTTCAATTAAATTTGGCACATATTTGTCGAATTTAGCCTCTCAAACCTAGGCAACAGCCAGCAACGAAAAAGTAAAGGTACATAAAACGTCACTTATTTAAATTAAATTAAAATTAATAAAAGAAAAAGAAATTACAACTTGGATCATTTTAAGCATGACTAGGTTTAAGCCTCAAAAGATGGTAAGCTTTCTCTCAAAACAAATTAACAAAAGCATTAATACTCTACTATCAACTAAAAATTATAGAGATTATTGTGTATATTGTTTAGATACGTCTCTCAAAATAGTAGCTTAATTTACCTATTTGTTCTAATGATTTTCTAGGTTTTATGCTTCTCTCTGTTAACTCTAAACCTTGAAAATAATTTTATTTTCATATGAAACTATTACACTTACCGACTTAAACTAGAAGCTAGTTTATTTTTATTTAAGTATATTAATTATTTTTAGAATATATTTTGAGAGAACTAACCATCTTGGCCAATTTTATTTGTAGGAATGAATGATCAAAGATTAAGAATTTCGGGCAATTTATAGGAATAGCATTTAATTATCCAAAATTGTATTTAAGTAAAGAATAGCCGTTGGCTCTGAAGCTCAGCCATTAGGTACCTAAAGAGAACTATTTTTGACTTCTACGAATTAAAAACTGAATACTCTCAGATATGGTACCAGTTTTGAGAATGGCCTCGAGGTGATCATGTGTAGCAACAATTCAATTGAAATATCTAATTTAGTTGATTTCTATTACTCGAAATCGTACCTAATGAGGGTTATTCAATCTATGACCAGCACCATTTTTTGTAAACATGAATTGAAGAAGAATGGTAAATACCAAACATTTGTATATTTAGGTCAAACAGTAACTAAACAAAATTTGACATTTAATATTTAACAAACATTAGCTACCTAAGCTAGCACAACTACTGGTCATCAATGTCTGCAAACCAAATACTCAAGTATGGAGTGATGTGTTTTGATTTTACTTAGAGACAACCAAGTACTGTATAGAAACCAGATAGTTAGTAATAAAAAATGACCATCGCATCAGATTTTTTTCAGAAAATGACAATACTATTGACCGTCTTAGAAAGAGTTGAATAGACGTTGAAAAAGTTTAATTCTATTATTGCTTCATATATATAATTAGTTAACTAATACATCTATATATTAATTAGTCTGTAGTAGTATTTTTAAGTGTTCTTAATACATCTAGATAGAATATGTAAGCTTTAAAGGTAGGTGCCTAATTAAAATTCTAATTATTATCATTTATATTATGTATAACGGTAGGTTTTAATATATTACCTAAGTAAAAAATTAACTATAGAACATGAAATAAACTAACAATAGTTTGCATCATTTTAGATAACAACCATATTGTATAGAACTTAAACTGCACAACAGAAAATTCTATTGCCACCTAAATCTTTTTGCAGGTTGACTAACTTTTGGTACGTAATGTTTAAGAATAATAATTAGCATATTAGTTAAATCAGCCTCAATTTCTGGCATGCATACATTCAAGAATTGAGGTGGAACAATTGGTGATCTGGTAAGAACAACAACGGAGCACCAGGAAACCTTGGAGACGAGTAAACGATATTGTAGGCTTGAGTCACACTCCAAAATGTCGTCATTATACCGTTATTTGTTTAGAAGTAATTAAAGACATATAAAGCCATCTTCAGCACCGGCAATCGTAGCACCACATAATTGTTATCGTATGGATTTAGTAGGAGGGAAAATTTGAAGTAGACAGAACATAAAAGCTTCCAAGTGGGCAGAGTTGGTCCAATCTTTTAAGGGAAATCTCTGGATAATATCATGTAACCATGAAGCTACCGCCAATTCAAGCACTACCGCATTAAAAGTCGTCAGTCCAAGTCATCAGAGCCTCGCACAGAATAAACCAAAAGATCAGGAAATTTGTTAGAACAAAATATACCTAGTCTCAACTAAAAGTAGGTAAGTGACAACATTCTACCTAAAAAAAGTAAGCTAACTAACTTTAAAGGTAGTCATCTAGGGTGTTGTAAAATCAGAAATAAAAAAAGGTTTGGCAAGTTGACTTGTGATAAATATTTAAAACCTAATTTTAAAACAAAGTTATGTAAATTATTTAACTGCTCTAATAAAGAGATAAACAAAATATTCTGACAATGGTGATAAGCTGCTGTTATTCTACTCCCAAACCGGATATTGAAAAGGTTGGCAGTGCTTTAAAATTTTACTACCTATTTATGGTATGGATAGTTTACCTTTACAAAATAGCAATAAACACTAATTTATTATGCATATATATATATATATATACTACATCAATTGTAACATATAGCTGCCTACCAATTCATAGGTAATATTTTATCAAGTTTAAACCAGGAGAAATGGAAATTTTACTTTTCAAAGTAGGTACAATAGCATTTGGGATAGCCTATTGCTGGTATGAGAGGGAATATTAAAGAGCTGTGCTCCTACCCAAACTACTTTGTAATCGCAATAGGTACCTAACAATACGGGGAAAGGCTTCAAGGTGGTGCTATATGTTTATGTACATTATTCAAATAAAAGCGGTTGTCATATGCGGCTAAGGCTTAAAATTAACTGATGAATGTATATTATCTTCCTTTCAGAATCAATAGAAGTGCCGATTTATTAATATCTTCAAGAATAATTGCACATTGCATAGGAACCAGTGCGCTGTAGTCAAATAGATCAACAGACAGACACCAAATCCTTAAGATCAAACTACATATAAAAAGAGATCAGCATGAAAGATATTTATCCCAACAACAGCTACTTCAGTTTACCAAGGACATTCAACGAAACTTACGGCAGTTGGGCGTCGCAAGCGGCACATCTAGCACGGATGGAGATGGCGCGACATCAGCAGCGCGAGGCCTATGGCGGTTGTGAGTCGCAAATCGGTATCACTTCGAATGCCGAGTACGGCGGCTTTATGCATTCCAATCACCACCACAAACCAGATTTTTTCAGACCGAAAGACAAGTCAGCACCATCACCGGCGGCCACGCAAACTCCGCGTGATTATGCCACAACGCCGATGGAAAACTACAATGGAAATGGCTGCGATGGGCTCACCAAGTCCCAGGTCCAACTACCGCCACTTTCCTATCACAATACAGGCAATGACCAGTCTGAAGGTCAGCTTTCCTCGCGAGTGGATTGTCTCAAGATGCAAATTCAGCCCCCATTGCCACCAGAAAGGGAGCCAGTTATCCGGCCAGCACCTCTGGAAAAGCCAAAAGTTGCGCCTCCGTTGCCGCCAGAACAACCACTCCATTTCTGCAAACCAGCTCCAGATGTACTCCTATCAGAGCGAGTTCTTAGACGCCGCTATCCTCGCGAACCACTGCCACCTCTGCCAAGTAACAAGAAGCCCACCAGCTACACGCCAAGGTATTATTACCAGTACATAAAAGATCCTGAGCCCAAACCATCTTTCCAAAACGTGGCACAAAGTTATCGAGATGCTCCGTCTGATCATAGTGTTGTACCGTCCTTCCCACCCAACTTCCACCACAGACCTGACGAGGGCACAATAACCCCGAGAGAAGCTCCACAGTCATTTCGAGCTGGGGCCCTCCAAGTGCCCTTTTCTGATGTCGCTGCTGTTGAATTGCATCTGAAAAACAATGGAAAGCTCATGCTCAGCGTAGATGAACTCAAGAAACGTTATATTTCGTAATGCTTCATTTTAAATTTAATAACTGAACTTTTATTTAATTACCTGTTAGGTACCCATTGAAGACAATGAAATATTAACCTGATTAAATACTCAATTTGTACAGCAGCATCAAAATTGCTTAGTTGTAAGTATTTATTGATTATTTTTCTGAAATAATTTGAAATAAACACTATCGTATAATGAATAAAAAATAATAATGTCTGAGAAGAAAATTATCGATAACAAAAAGCATGTTAAACAGATCATGTGTATAGTTTATTGTTCGGAAAGTAAAGAAAAATATTTGAAAAGTTAAACTAAAATTTTAAATTAAACTTTTCAAAGATTTTAACATTTTGGTTTTAGAAAAATGAATTTGACGGACAGACGAATTTGTTTTTCGGACAGTTTATTGATCGTTTATTTTATTTATTTTTTTCTAACTAGAATAAATTAGCCTCTTTTGCTTGAAAATTAAATGAAAACTAAGTTTGAATTTGTCCTCGCTTAGTAGAAATCTAATTTATAAAAATTAATTTGAATTAATTTTTAGTTTTATCTTTATTTAGCGAAAGGGGTTACTATATTTTGAAAAATCACTACACTTATGTAGATACATGTAGAATTACCTAACTATCGTTTCGAGTGCATCTTTAATTTTTTCATTGCGTGTTTAATAAGTACATAAAATTAGAATAAGCAAGAGCGTAAAATTTACAACAAATATTGTTGTATTCAAAGTGTATTAATTGTTATTTTATTAGCAAGAAAACTTCCATGCTGCTGTTGATGAAGTTATAAAATGAAGAATATACACTGTTCACGATCTACGTATCCATTATAGGATTTTTTGTCGTAAACAGTATATATTCTTCAATTTATAAGTTCTTCAACAGCATAATGGAAGATTTCATGCCAATAAAATCGATTTATACAGATTTATATATGTACAAATGGCACCAAAATTGTGAAACAATAAAATCTAAATTAATTTAGTAAAATACAAACTTTTTATAATCTATCTCTACAAGTTTCTTAAAAATTTGTTTACTCATCTATAAATAATCACCGCTATATGTTCTAGAAAATATATGCGATTTCTTGTACTTATTAAACATGCATATTTTGTTTTCACCGTCATTTACATATCAAATTTCTATAAATGAACTATTTGTACTTAAGTATACTGTATGTACTCGTATTCTACTAACTTCTTATATAAGCCAAACGCTCTTTGGGGCTGTGATATTTTTGTACAAAAGATATTCTTATAATTATTATGTAACACATTTTATTTATATTATTTATCTCTACAGTGTTAGTCAGAAGTCTTTAGAGATAAGATCCCAGAAATATATGGAGATTGGAGAAGATCCTAAGGATATCGAGGGATTGTTTGAGGTTCCTAGGACTCTCCCCAATTCCCAGATATTTTGAATCTTTTCCATTTCCTAGATATCCCTGGCATCCTCCCCTAATTCTCCGATATTTTTAAAGACTTCTGACTCACCATGTATATGTATTGTATCTATTTATTTTATTTAGTAATTATTTATGATGACATTTATAGACTGGCACGTATTACCTACTAATATTTATGGCACGTCTAGCGGTACATGTTAAAAAGCATATCAGATATCTTAGCTACAAAAATTAGGTAAAAATGTCCATTATTATTTTCGAGGCCATAATGATATAGGTAAAATGTGTTTGCTTTGTAATGAAGATTCAACCAGTAGAGTTTTAACTTTTATGCTAGTCCTAACCACAGATTTCCATGTCAATATTTTTATAATTTTTATTTAATACCTTCTTATCATATATTTATCATTATTTAAATTGTGTAAAATACCTACCTAGATTTTAAAGACACTATGTACCTTGGGAACAATAATATCTATGATTGCCAAAATAGAGTCGAACAACTAAACAAATAGACTAAAGTTTAAATAGCACAAAATATTATCTGTTTAATTTGTTTTTATTATAATTCTTAATTTTGGCAGTCATACATATGTCTGTATTGGTGTTATTTAATTAGTAATTGCCTATTCATTTATTTTGTTTAACGTATCTTTTCTACCATTCAATTCCGTCCAGAATTGTACAAACTAATTAATGTACAGTACAGTATGTTGTTATGTGCGCCATATATTACAATGTAATGCTGTTATTTATAAAACATTAAATGGTAAAATTACTATTTGATGCAGTAGTATGTATCATATCTTACCAATTATATCTTAAATTATTAATTCCTGACAACTAGATATTATAATTGTATACGCTATTGTTACTAACACTAATCTAATTCTTAACAAAATAGATAGAATAGATGTAGTCCTATGTTAACCACTCATTATTTATTTTGTAGTATCAATGTATGTATATATCTTTCTCATGTTGTGCAAGAAAAACAATCCCAATGTATAGCTTAATTTTAATAACTACCAACTTATTCAACACAAGTAGAAATAAACTAATTTATGTAGTTGTAGATTTTCAATAAATAAATTTAAACTCGCCTAGTTGTTGCGTTGTTACTGTTAAAAGGATTTCCCATCTATGTTACATAAAAAAAGAATTTCTTAGATATTACTCAGTAAGTAGTGTCAAATTTTACGAAAGAAATTATGATAATCCAGTCGACATGTTTCACTCTTGACCGCCCTACAGATTGCCCTTGTGTCAGACTAGTAACAATCGTAGTCGGCTGAGGAAATTGGGGCGCGGTTGCGTAGTGGCCACTCAACCGTCCTGGTTTCATATCGGAATCGGTTCTGCTTGGAACACTGGTTTCAACAGCTTCGGATGCGTTGCTTTGGGGAGTCTTATCCACCCCTGTCTGCGCTCTCTGGGGGAGGTTCGGCTGTGGCCTCGTACCAACGGGGGCTTCGGCTCCTCTGAAGGGGTTGCCGCCCTGAACAGAACAGAACTTTATACAATAAAGCATTTTCAAGACTATGAGAGTTACATAAAATAAACCAAACTGAAACTAAATTAAAATAGGCGCATAATTTATGTAAATACATATGTATAATGAATAATTAAATGACATAAACAATGAACAAAATTCGGCAAACAGAACTACACTAATTTAACAAAATAAGAGGCACCATCGTTATTGAGCAGTCTGTTTAATTTAGGAGAATAATATTTAATGAATATGGCCACAAGAATAAAAAGTTCAAAGTCTTTGATAAGGCACTCTTCGACATGTTCTGTCATTCTAGTAGCAAGGTGTGGTGAAGTTTGACCTATGTAGGCCGTGTCATTGTCTTTATGACATAAACAATACCTGCCTGCCTTCAATCTAAAAGGCATAGAGTCCTTCGCGGAGAAATAATTACCAACCTTTAATGTTGTTAAGGCAAATTACATTTTAGTAGCTGCATCAGAAATGATCTTTTGAAGGTTTTTGAGAAGAAGTTTAGAAGAAGTTCCTAGTTAAGGTAAAGTGAAGTAGTGGGATTCAGGATCCTTAGACATACTAGTTAAAGAAATCTATTAACCATAGTCTAAAAAAACTAACAGGGAAATTATTGGAACAAACCAATTGTTTTGGTTAGTTGACGATTTTGAGACCTTAGTTACCATGTACGAAATTTCATTTATTTAACTTTCTACTTAGCAACTATTACAAGAGACACCGATATTAGTATAGTAACAAAAAAATAATTTCCCACATAACCACATTTTTGGGGGTTGACCATATGAGACTTTAGTTACCGTATATGATCTGTATTTCATTTAGCAACTGTTGCAAGGGCAACGTGCTTATTTAGTTAATTTATGCCAGACAAAATTAATTTTATGGTTATTTAAACCCATGAAATTTAATTATTACAGCTAAACATCTATTTAATATACTTTCTTGTTGCAATTGTTGTCAGGGACGCTATTATTCCATAGAAACAATTAAGTTTTGCGGTTTTTAATAAAACTACATGAGACAGCTAATGTCATCCATTTTGCAGAAAACGAATTTTGTGAATTCATTATAAAAAGATTAGAAAAAGATAAAGACTAAACGGATTAAAAAGTTGTGTTATCTCAAATCTTATATAAGTGAAATCATTTTGAGGTGTTTGCTCTCCCTATATGAAATGTTATAGTGTTTTTATATAAATGATATTTTGAAATTTTAGAGCTAACAAAGTGAATAAATTCAATGTCTCGAAGTACCTAAGTAACTCTAAAAAGGCAGACAAACTAAGGGCATTGGATATCTAACATAAATATTTTTTACAAATAGCTATTGCTTGTTATTTTAAAATATAGGTGTTATCAGAAAGTTCTATCCGTTTATATAAAGGGAAAAGTCTTGATAATTGATTAAAATGTGTATTTATGTTAACAAAAACTATGACTATAGCAATATCAATACATATATGTATGTAAGAATAGATTTAAATTATTTAATATAAATAAATTACACAAAGTTATTCAAAATATTCACCATCAGCATCCACACATCTTGGCAAAGAAACTTTTATTTTTACCCATGAATCAGTCATTAATAAAATTAACCTCTTCACTGCAATTTGAAAAATTTAAACCTGATAAGTGTGCTATTAGTAAAGAAAAGGGTAATACCCACTAGGAGCAAGATTAGTGCAATGTTGACCGCCCCCCGTGGTGCACAAAGGGTAAAACAGAAGTTGTCAACAAATCGCGGTTGTGCAGGCAACCAATATCACCTAAATCATTAGACGGGGTTTGTAACGTCTCTTCTTTGGACGGTCTAGAAGCAAATGCTTAGCATTTTTATCGCAGTTAGATCAGAACGAATTATCTATTTTGCCATCATGTGGAGGAAACTCCAGAAATGGAATCTTTTCCCATTCCAAGCTGGGTGTATAAGGAAGTCATGTCTTTCCTACCCATCAAATGTCATATTGTACATACAAATCAGAGTGAATGGCTTGGTCTTAATACTTTTTTTGATGACCCTGCTTTTTTGTGGCATTAACATCGACCTCAAATTTGACTGAGCCTGCTTTTGATTTGGCCATTTACATCATTAAACCGCAGCAATGTCACAATGCGACGGCCGAAGCCATTGGAAGTCAGGAGAGATGCTGTTAGTGTTGAGGCCACATTATTAATATGGTCACTTTCGAAACCTTTCTTTTAAATTTGATGCTAAATTGACAGTACAAGTCATTTAATCCAATTAAAAGTAAACCAAAAAGCTGTGAAGATTCATCACGCGCGCACAGCTATAAAAGCAGAATTTCCACTGAATAACCTCAACAAATAACGAACCAACATAAGAAAAGATAATAAAAGCAAATCGTTTCACCTTGTGCATCATATGAGGCCGGTAAAGAACATTTCATAGCCTGTCTCACCTAATCAATATTCGACAACTATAGTAGTGATAAACGACGAAATAATCTCAGATTTGAATACTTGTCAATTAAACTGGATTCTCTACGAACAGGAAAGGTATCAGTGCGCATTTATCACTGTTCTGTGCGAGGCGTATAAGAAAACCAAGCAGAATAAGAAGGTCTCTTTTCAGACTTATCTAAATATAAAATAGTCCGGTTCATTCTGGTGGCGTCCAACCTCAAACTAAATACTTCACACAGGTTTTCAACGGTTTTATTAGCTCACAAGTGTTCTGCTTGACATTCTAAAAGATTTAGTAATACTATGTAGTTCTGGCAGACTTACTAAAAACTGCAGCAATGTTGTTGTTCATAATAACAGTTCTTATAATAACCACAATGATGATATTTTTGGTATTATTTGTCATATTGGTTCTTCAATCAACCGTGACCATTACA
>JAUYWI010057311.1:0-28981 GCA_034780595.1 Parotoplana pacifica | reverse complement strand
TGGCGATAGTACTTTGCGCACATCACGTGGCCGCTTTTTATCCTGTGGATGAGGCATCTGTTGTTTCTTTTCCTGAAAATATTGTCTTCCTTGATTATGACCTGTTCTTGTTTGTTATTCAGGTCGCCTTTTTCAAAATAAACTGAGCCTCGGGCGCTTCAAGAAGCAGCTGGGTGTTCAACGTTTTGACCAACTGACATTTACAACCATTAAAAAAGGTAGGCCAGCTGCATGTCATAATCTGTTTCTTAAAAGCTGATTATCAACTCGCATGACCACTCATCGAATTGTGTCTATTGGAATATTTGGATATTTTCTAGAATTTTGGGGTCGTATATTGGCATCAACTTAATTTAAAAAAAATTATTTACTGACTTTTGTTTCCTTAGCTAAATATTTTATCTTTAAGTACTATAAAATGACTGTAAATACACATATGGTAAAAAAATATTGCTTTAAATTTGGCCCCTGTTCTTTCAAATGACCCTGAAATTTTATTAATAGATCACAAAGCGAGTTAGATATTAATAACCAAAATGATAATGTTCTATGGTGATTCAGCTTTTATTTATAATGATAATCAGTTTAGTTTTGATTTTAAACTACGCTTGTTAACCGAGGAAAAGTCCTCGAGAGGACTCCTAATATTGAGGGCGCCAGTAGTTGTCCAGCCGTTCGCCTAATAAACTCCATCAGCCTGCGACCTTCTGCAGAGTTCTTGTGGAGTTTGTCTTTGAGTTTTCCATTAGTTAGTTGCTGCCTTCTCTGCCTTTTAAAAGAAAATACCGTTTTGATGCAATGATGTGACTTTGATGTTTTGAATTTTGATTGCATATTTTGTCACAGATAATTGAATGTCCTCTGAGGTATATTTTTCTATTCCAGCCCCAGTTCCCTTCACCCTGAGCCCTGATGGATTGCTCGAGATGGTCACCGTTGCCAACCGAACCAAAAACTTTCAATTGCAGTAAGTTCTACTTTTAGCAACAAACTTTGATTAGGACAATGTATATTGAAAATGATATAGTTTAATTTTACTTATTAGAAAAGTTATTGTGATGGAATTTTTTTTATAGCTTAGAATAATTTTGTTTGAAAATAGGTTAAGACAATCTATTGACAAAATTATTCCAAAGCAAATCGTAGTTTATGCAACCGTCGTTTTATTCTCGTCTATAATTATAGTTTTTTGTAGAATTGAAAGTTGGCATGCCAAGACTAATTATTATTGTTAATGATGAAACATTCTAAGAATGGCAAACTAGATAATAAGATGCTTGCAAACAAAGATAACTGCTGTCATAATAGCAAGACAAAGAAAAAATGTCTGAGTGGCTAACTTATTTTTCTTCTATGCTTCATAGGCCAAGTTGTTTAACACGACAAGTGCTTTTTTGTCTGAATGATTGAAATGGTCATCATAGCTTTTAAACAAAATGATGATAATTGTCTTCATTATGTATCAATTAAAAGAAAGCATTCACGTTTGTGCAACATGTAGCTAATAGGCAAGGTCGAAGAATCAAGTTCATATCTTTTCCTATCTTTTATTTTATAGCCACTTTTATTTTGCAATAAAAATGTAAAATAAAATAATGATTTTTCTTCATAAATTGAATGACACAACAGTTTCTTTTTCATTCAGTGTTATCTTCTCATAAAATATTTGAATGGTTAACTTCTACTTTGAGAGTTAAAATAAAATATTCTTATTCCTACTATTTATCAAAATGGAAATGTAAGCAGTTGATTTAGCTACTTTATGCACTGCCCCCGTCCCCTGCAAATGCCATGCTTCTATTGGACTAAAGAACCTTCAATTTATGTTTTTTAAATGATAAAATTGATCTGAAATCGATAAAATCAATGATCAGTTTGGCAATTTTTTCCAGAATTGTGATTCCTTTGTGTTGATGATTAACTACAAATTTTAGGTCAATAGATAATGTTTAAATTTTGAAGTTAATGACTTCATCAGCTTTTAGCTCGGTCCCCTTATTGGTTATTTAAAAATAATAACACAAGCGACCTGTTCACTTGCCAGTCTGTAATCTATCTAAATGGGGCGGTTAATATGATAGAAATTTGTGAGATTCGTTTTTTGGTTTTCCATTTATTATGATGTAGTCTCTTTGGATCTGTGTGTGCAGGTTTTGTAAGTAGGTCATCTCATATTGTTAATAGCGACACTCAACGTTCAGTACCTAATGAGAAATTATATTTTTAAACCTTTAATTCCTGAAGAAACTAACTTCGATTTCTGAAATTGAATTGAATCTTTACCTCAAATTCCCCCTATGCTAAGATTTTCTTTGTACACCAAGAAGAAAAACATACCCCAAATTTTTTTTAAAAGAAACTTTGGAATTCGGTCAAATCGGATGTTGCATGGTTAGAAGCGATGAGTGGCGATGATAAAGCCAACCTAATAATTGCTGCAGGCTGATAACAAAATGCATTATATCTATCAGAAGCATTAACTCGACGAGAGATAGCATGGTAGGTACCCACTCCTTTTAGCTATGAATGTAAACAAGGCTATTAAACTGCTAGATCCAGTTTACAGCCAGCCAGCCCGGGTAGCACTCGTACCACCCCTGTTGTGTAGACGTACACTATTCGACTCTTAAATCATTACGAATTTATTTATGTCGAGTAGTATAATGTGATTTTAATTTTATGTCCCTTTCTACCAATATACAAGCTAGTGAAAATAATTACAGTGGAAACACAGCACAAGTATTGCGGAAACTTTCTGCATACAATTTTCCTCCGTAGTAGTGTATGCGCTAGTAGGGAATTCGTCGGGTTCGATCACATAGATAATCTTGAACTCTACCTTTTTGTTTATAGTCTGTCAAAGGAAAATACTTGAATTGTTTAAGACTCGGGAATCCAGGCATACCACACGTCCTAATCTTACTGGTGTTGTCTATCAGGGGGAAAGGACTGCCCCAATTTTCTTTAGAGAAGAGTGACTAAATAGGATTTGAATATTCTACTAGTCCTCGAATAAAAATGTCACTTTAGTAACATAAGGGTTTAATTAGTCAATTATGTATGCCAAGTAATAAGCAGGGGCGGATTCAAATTATTTTGAGGGGGGCTGTTTTAATCTTTGGTAACATGGCTACTTGGCAGCAAAGCCTATAAAATCGACGCGAAGCTCCGAAATTTGTCAGCTTTTTATGACCTAAAATGCATTTAAAGGCATCTAAAATGAGCATTCATTCACCCTCTTTTCCATTAAATCAGTGGATTTTTATATTATGCCATATAATTTATTGTACGAAGGGGTGGGGTCGTTAAACCCCCTAACTCTCGTGGATTCGCTACTGATAAGAAATTATTACATAATGAAGTAGTAGACCAATTCTATGATAGTAAAAAATAATAATAGAGCAGTCTTTTTGTAAATTAACTGTGTGTGGTGGTGGGATTTCATACCCCCATTTGTTGGTAACTATTTATTTATTTTGCCCAATTAACTTTTCAAATGACAAAACTGGATTGTGTTTAGGATCAGGTTCGACTTGTTATCGTTGTGCTCATCAAATCTGGCGTGGCTGTGTCAGAATGAGATTATTTTCAGCCAGGGGAACACGAGTAGTGGGAGCTTTCTTTTATGGTCTGGCGATGTTCAGATGAGATAAGCTCTTTTTTATACATCAATTTGAAACTGGAAATCTGAGCGTCTTGTTGTTGGGTAGGAACCTGTAGTTGTTGTTGCCTTCTAGATGTACTGTACTATGATGTCACCTAAGACGAGCAGCCAGCAGAAACGTGATTTAAAAGGGATGTTTGGTTGAATAAAAAATGCTTGAATTTATATCTTGACAACAACGTCTAAAGACAAAATCTTCTGAATCATTTGTTAGTAGTAGAGGTACAGCCATTCGATTTTATTATCATAGTAAATAGCTAAATAAGTTCGAGTATGTTTTACTTTATTAATGACTATTTTATTATAGCTATACCAATACAACCATACTATTTTGTCTATACCATTAGTTACATTATATTATTATGCCCATACTAAGACGACTATACTAATATGTCTATACCATATTATATTTGTACTAATATGTTTATACCAATACGACCACACCATTTCATCTATACCATTAATTACGACCATACCATTTTTTCTGTACCGTTGCAACCATACCATTTTATCCATACCATAATGACGATACTATTTCATCTTTACCATTACGATCATGCTAAATCATTTATGTCAATTCGACTATCGTCAAATCATCTTTACTAAAATATAAACGCAAGAACATTTCATAGTTTTATTTATCTAACTCTTAGTTTGAATGAAATTTTTTTGGCAACATTCGAATCTAATGCAATGACCCAACAACATTGAGGATATTACATTAATATGTGGGTTTGTAGGGAAGCTTAGTAGAATAATTATACTGCACAGATTACACGTACTGAGATCTAATAGATAACCATTTTATTATAATCCTCCACATTTGTCTTGTATAGGTATCTTACATGGTTGATGCTAAATTTAAATTTTTCTACAAAGACCCAACTGTTAGTAAACAATCAGATGATCCGCCACAGATCTGCTTTTGTTGGGTAATTTGATCTCAACTAGGTCACAGAGAAAGGAAAAGAACGGGGCGTTGAAGATGTGTAAATATTATCTGCTCTTGATCTCAACTGAGAGCCTGCATAATTGGAAACATATCTATGTCCCACTTTAGAAGACATTGTTGTTTAACTAAGCCTTCACCACACAAACTCCCTTTTGTTTTCTATTCTCTTTATACATAGGTGCACTTTCCTAGCGTGTGAAAACAATGATCTTATATTTCTTATGTATGTATATATCTAATATGGCTATACCAGCTATCTTGTCTATAAGTTTTCCCAACACACCATATATTAGCCTCTATATTGCTAGTTGTATATCTTGATGATTCTACGTGCATTAGGCAGCTAACCATCATCTAGTTCTACTCAAAATCTCCGAGATGCAAACTGTGTGTGACTAGCTAGTTGGCTTTCTGTAGTCTCATTCCTGGCTGGCAGATAAGATTGGATCTCATTTTGATGAGCTCAAGAGGTGATCTACTTCTTGAATCAGGACGCCGACGATTAGCAGATGCTAAAACTTTTCCTCTTCGTGCTGCACAGAGTCGCCTTTACCGGCCGCTGTACTGCATCAGATTATGTTCACAGGAAGTCGGGTTCCGGAAATTCAAAATATTTCGTCTGGTGTTTTATTAAACGTTTAACTTTGGCTTAGACAGCCCACGTCCGTCCCTACCTCGGCTCAGCATCGACTTCTGCATTCTAGCGACAATTAAGTGAAGAATTAAAATATAATTTAAATTTTGCCGTTAGTAGGTACATGCATTGATTAACAAGCGAGATTCAAATTAGAAGTCATTCGAAACTTCAAATTTTTCTTGAAATTTCTATAGATGTCATGTCAATGTTAGAAGCATAAGAAGTTGATATTTCGTTTACTGAGTTAGTAGGTAAATAATTTAGTTTGTATGGTAGTGTCATAAGTACATTGTTAAATATATTTTATGTGTAAAGAGTAATAATAAAAAATATACTACTTATTCATATTACTCGCAAATGATAGCCCAGGACTGCTGTCTCGGCCTTATTAGGCCTCAATTGCCAGGCATAATCATGGCCCGAGCAATATCAATTTTTTGTATATTTCATATCAAAACGTTAAAGTAAGTTGAAATTGCTATAGTAGCATAAGAAGAAGAGAGGAAAAGATAATCAGAAAAAATATGTTGGAAAGACCGTTTTTTAGTAAAAGGCACTCACGCTGACAAAGCAGGTACTGGCCAATTACTGTGTGTGGCCGTGTCATGAGTACATTGTTAAATACATTTGATTATTGCCCTAATATTTTGTGTAAAATCCAATCTTATGATGAAAGTATCTAAACACCTAGGTACGTATTATTGTTGCATGCCTAATGTCCGATTAATTAATCGAATAATTTTATAAACAGTCTCATCATAGAAATATTGAATTTTAACTTCAATTCACTAGCAAGAGGTTTAACATTATTTATTTAGTGGAGTTTTAATGCAGTGCAAATTTATGGAGATGTCTTACCCACCATGCGCTATATTTGTAGATCAGCTTGTCATATCGATTTAGTTTGGCTTTTGTTGTGCTTTTTGGCTATTAAAAAGACTATACGCCCAAATTTGTATTAATAGATCAACTTGAGTAGATTTTCTACGTTTCTATTAAGAGTTTATTAGCTGGAAATAATAAAGTACATGCAATTTTGATGGCCATAGCTGTGACCAATATTTTAAAATTAGACAGAACAACATGCCTGAAGGAGTTTCAATATGCGACGACTAAACAAAAATTTATTGACAGTCGGACTAGCTAATATAACTACTGTGGTAGGTAGTTAAATTATCTGAAATAAAGAAAAAGCAAATTTAGTACATTTTTTCTATATTGTTTTTATTTACTCAGAGTAAATTTCAATGTCGTCAGACTGAATTTTGTATAAAAGTAAAAAATTTGATGAACCAAAACAAATAAATATTTCTCTTTTTAATAGTTTATTTTTAAATAATATTCGGTTCGTAGTAGTTAACAGGATTTCTTCTACAATACAAGTATAAACTATATTAGTTTAAATTAAAAATGTCTGATTCTTTATTCATTTACATTTGGTTGACCAATTCATAATCGGTCGGCATTTCCATTTGGTCGTCAACATGTATTTGAATTTCATAAGTCCAACGATTGGTCTGTTATGATAATCTGATGATTGTTTTTTGTTAATTTTTTGTGAAAAAAGGAATTTCCTCTACAATGTGAGACGATTGTTCATTGTTCTTTTAGAGCTAGTGATGTCTTCGGGTCCCATATCAATCATATTTTATTCATTTCAAAGACTACGAAGGCCCAGAAAACCTGAGTAGTGAGGTTATAAAATGTCTTCTTTTATAAATAATTTCTGGGATACAATTGCCTAGGGTTTGACATTTTGGAAACAAATCTGCTCTATAATGGGTTGTATGCTGAAATCAACTTATGTACCAAACACATTTTAGCTTGCAGGTGGGAGGCTTAACTTGATCTAAAAATGACTTGGCTTGATTTGCTCTCTTGATGAGGAAAGTCAAGAAATATTTTTATAATCATTTGTGGACGTAATAACTTTTGGTAAAATGAATCGTCGGGGTGGTAGTAAAATTGTTTAAACGTCTGTATACCGGCTCGTCTGGCTTGGAAGAACATTACAACTGCATTGAAACCATTTTTGCAAATAAATTCATGCTATTTTTCTACATTTTATTTCTGAGAGGAATACATTCAAAAACCTTTATCTTGCATTTCTCATGAAAATTCTTGTTTCTGAGCTTTTGTAGACCAATTTTCCACCATTTCTACTTATTGTATTCACTGTACATAGAGGCAATAAGTAAGATATTAATAGTGTCAATAATTCCCTTAAATTATGATGAACGCTACACTCTAAGTGAAATCTATTAATTAATTGTAGGACTTGTGAGGTAAACTTGTTTATGCAATTAAGAGGAGTTAATTATTCCGCCTTTGTATTGTTATTAACTTTGTTCCTCCTTTTTGGACCACTTTACTTCCTCCATATCCCATTCACCCAATTTTTCTGAATAGATACAATAAAATTTTACCCAAAGACTATTCCTTCAGCAGCCATTCAAAATAGGTAATGCAATTTAATTAATTAATAAGTGGAATAAATTTATATCTCGTTTTGAGTGCCTATCTGTGACGGAAGTTCAAATATTAACCATTCTATTATAAGCATCTAATTTAATAATAAAAATATTGTATCAGACTGGCTAATTATGCCTAATGATAATGCATATCATTATGATGGCTGTTGGGATGGATGATGCAGCAGATCTCACAGAGATGGGCGGAAAGGTAATTTGATCTTAATAGCAGCTGCACTCATGGATGCAAAAGAAAATTGAGGTTGTTTATATTATGCAGTCGATATTATGTAGTTGCTTGTACTATAATAGAAGTACCTCTAGTTAAGTCTACAAACTAATTATTCCACCTTATTGTCAAGAGGCGAGGCATATTGATTGTAGAGACTATTAAGATGTGTGTGGAGGAGGAGGATGTTTGGATCTTGCCGACAGTGCATTCACAGAAAATATCTTTGTAGTTATTTAGTTAAAATTTTCTCTGTGTAGATATATGTACATAAGAAGTATATACTCATAATGGACATAAAATGTTGGAATTGTCTTCTATTCCCTTCCTTCATGATCCGGACAATTATTTTTCAGACCTCCAGGCGGTCGGGTTGAATGAATGTTTTAGTTTTCTAATTATGTTCGCCTAAGCCTGTGATAGAGCAGCGGATAATTGTTTTATCCCGGCCGAGTAGTTGTGGCGTGGTGTAGACATTAGCATAATTAATTGATTTCAACTGAATCGCCTGGTATTAGGTAGGTTCACAGGAGGTTAACATTTGAACCTGTGATCTGTTCGCCGCAGGCAGGTTCGGAAACAACATTGATGAATGCTATGACTGATGTGTCACTGTTTTGCCATGTCAGTGACCAGTGGAACCCAACGCAGGCCATCGCTCTGAACAACAGCTATCTATAGTTGTATGAGTGACCTGGCGTTTCGCATGATCGCATTTTGCATAATAAAAATCGAGTTTTGCATAAAACTGGTATTATTTAATCGATTAACAGATAAAAACATGTAAATTGTTAGTAAAAAAATCATTATGTATAAAAATTGTTGATTTCTTGACTACTGACTGCTTGAGAGGACCAGCAACTGCGCCGCATAGTGATCTGTATTTATTTCCCTGTTGATGAGGCTTTGTCGAAGTCTGACCAGCCACTCTGTCACCCTCCTGTATTTTCTGACGCTGACGTGGCACAACATCTCCAGCTTGTAGAAGAGTCACTTGATGTTCCACACGCTTTTTGTTGACACGATGAAAGTAAACACATCGATATTAATTTTTTGGTTAATGCGAAACGCCATGTAACGTTTTATGATTTAAGATAGACCATGGCAGATATCACATGAATTAAGATAGAGCATGACTGATATCACATGAATTAAGATAGAACATGGCAGATATCACATGAATTAAGATAGAGCATGACTGATATCAAATGAATTAAGATAGAACATGGCAGATATCACATGAATTAAGATAGACCATGACTATATCAAATGAATTAAGATAGAACATGGCTGATATCACATGAATTAAGATAGAGCATGGCAGATATCACATGAATTAAGATAGAGCATGACTGATATCAAATGAATTAAGATAGAACATGGCTGATATCACATGAATTAAGATAGACCATGGCTGATATCAAATGAATTAAGATAGAACATGGCTGATATCACATGAATTAAGATAGAGCATGACTGATATCAAATGAATTAAGATAGAACATGGCTGATATCAAATGAATTAAGATAGAACATGGCTGATATCACATGAATTAAGATAGACCATGGCTGATATCACATGAATTAAGATAAAACATGGCTGATATCACATGAATTAAGATAGAACATGGCAGATATCACATGAATTAAGATAAAATATGACTGATATCACATGAATTAAGATAACACATGGCTGAATTAAGATAGAACATGCCAGATATCATATGAATTAAGATAGAACATGGCAGATATCACATGAATTAAGATATAGAAATGTGTTGTAAATGGACTTGCCTAATTTCATTACATTCAATCAGTCGATCTGTGTAATTAAAATGTTGTATGTGGTTATTTTTCAAATGATATATTCGTGAAATTTCTCATCTTGAAAATCGAATGCTAAAGAATAGTCTAAGTACAAATTATGGAATTATTGTCCTGTAAATAGCAAAATGATTGGCATCAAGAGAGTGCATATTATGCCTATTATCATTGTAATTTAATGCAAAATTCATTAATACAAACGATAATTTCCTGTAAATTTTAGCAAAATTGCGAGACTGATCTCCTCTGCTCCTCATTCGTAAAATAACAATTCAAACAACAAATTTATTACAGCCACTTATTGTGCACATTTTGTAAGGTACCAAATACAATCCTACAATAATAACAT
Organism: Parotoplana pacifica; assembly: GCA_034780595.1. Lineage (NCBI taxonomy): Eukaryota > Metazoa > Platyhelminthes > Proseriata > Otoplanidae > Parotoplana > Parotoplana pacifica. The sequence goes on along the minus strand of JAUYWI010057311.1, from coordinate 18,855 downwards.
GATGTCTGGTTATAAGAGATTCCCTTAAAATATTTCTCAAAAGCTTATTAAGAAAGGCTCGGCAGAAGAAAGTTGATAGATACTGAGTTCTTGTAGGCAAGATGGCTGGGTACCGGTGGTCGGTTGTCGTGTTCATCCGTTGTAGCAAGAAGATCTGAGGGGAAGGTAGGCCTCTGTATCTTATCACATTCTTCTGCTACATTGTACTAACAAGACATCTTAGGCACGACAACTATTTATCTCTGGAATTGGAATTCAAAACGGTGTTTTCTCTGGATTATTTTGGTTTGAATTTGGGATTTATGAAATTATTTATCATTTAGGTAGGTACCTATCTACTTCTGTGTTTGTACGGAGTTATCTACTTTGTAGAAATCAATTATTGATAGAGGTACGACTAAAGTGTTATTAAACTAGAAAATAATATATTGTCGGTGATTTTGCAGTTCTAGTTTTATTGTTATAAAGTACACTACATATGCCTACGAATAGGGGACTGGGTGTCCCAAAAGTATAACTGCAGTTTGTAATTTTGAACTCCGACGACGAAGGTCCTCAAAGCAAGCCAAGGATATTGAAATGACAAAAACAAACTGCATTTATTGTTAATTTTTTAAGTTTATGCATAAAAAGTTCATATTGTCGTATTTCTACATAGAGAGGGAACCCAAGGGGGCTGTTTAATGTTTGACTATCCTATTAGATAGTACTAATAAAGTATACTACGGAATGGGACATCTTAAGTTGCATTTGTTTGACATAGTACTTTAAAAAATATATTAAACTATAGTTCAAGATGGTGATAGGCCGTAAGTGATAGCTCAACTGGAGGTGATGACACGCAACCGAGGGAGGATTGATGGTGTAAGGCTACTTGGAAATGCTGTCATCGGAGGTTTCTGGGACATTTGAATCAACAGTTGGTAGTGTTGTTAACAAAGTTGCCCTTTATCAAATCCTTCCGTGATTTTTTTTCACACTGGAAAGAAGGGGACGATGACTTATGCTAAAAAGACCTTGCGGTGGTGTTTCTAAAAGACAACCAACCAACTAACACACCAAACGTCAAAACCGGCAGATAATATTCCGCAGGCACCTATCTCCAGGTCAGGACCATAACAACAACATCTTGTATTTATTTCACAACTATAACTAATAATAATTTAGCCTACACTGTACCTAATATTTTGAAATGTAATTTCAGTAATGCACATTAATAATAATTGCGTTGGTATTATCCACATAAACTTTCCGAGTGATGAGATTAAGTAAGCCCGTTTCACCATTAGATTGATTGGTGTATTAAGTAGATGCTTTGACTATTGCGCTCGAAACGCAATGACAGTATTTTGTTCCAATAGTACATTCGAATTAGTAGTTACCTAATCGACATATGTACACTCTGATTCATGATGTGGTTGTTATTTCTTTGATCGAATTTGGTTTTTGTTTGTTTGCTATGCAATTAATCTTGCTCTCTTTTTATAGCTTTTATGAAGATAGTTATAAAATAGAGTGGTGTTTAAATTGATTGTTTTACAATATGCATTATTATTCGAAAGTAAAAATGATGAGTGTTCTATGCTCGGTCATACCTATTATTGATCGTTGTAGTATGCATAATCTAATAAAGATAAATGATTAGAAAACAAATATGCAAATTCTGCTTGTTAGACATGTTAGGTATTTGTTTACCAAACTCCTATTGTGTAGGTATTGAACATAGTCACTAACATCCAATCTGCTTCTTCAGCACTGATATTATGTATAGTTTCGAGGTCAACTCAAGTCGTGTGTGTTCGTTCGTCAGCTTTAATTATTTCTGACTTATGCATTATTATGATATTCCACTTTTAGGTAGGAGGGTGGGTCGTAGCTGGGTTATTAATCTTATGTTTTAATCGCCAATGTCTAAATCCCTTTTCTAGCCAGAGGACATCTCATTGTATTGCCGGCCTGATAATATCTAGCAATATTATATCCAGGTGATAATTATGTGGGACGGATGAGCTACTCAACAAAATGGCTTCGGGTTCAATTTGAGGTCAGAGGAGCATTAAGTATGTATAGGGTACCTATAGCGGCTAGGTAATCTACTCGTATTGCTGCATCATATTATCTTTGGCTTGGAAAATGGAATACTGTGTGTAGATGTTGCAATTTACAGAAGACGTCTATAACATATTTGTTTGTTCCTCTTAAATGTTACCTGACTGAATCAATTGTTTGTCGTTTTTTAATTGAAACTGACTCATGTTTCCTCTCCTCCCATATTGGATGACATTAGAATTATCTTTGTAGGCACCTTTTTGTATCTTATTATCTTGATATTATTAAGCATCTTGTAATAGATAAATTTCTTTTGTACATGAGATGATGATTTCGAAATTGTAAAACATTGAATTTAGTTGTGACTGAGTATATGTGGGAGGTTCTCTCAAATCTTAAGTTTCTTATTCTAAATTCAAGTTGAAACAAAACATTGTCAGTCAAACTTTTTGATTGAAAAAAGAAAAATGGTGTAAACTATTGAATGTTTTTGCATTACACTCTGTGCTCAATTTGGACTGTCAGCGCGATGTCTAAAATTGTCATTTCAGCTGGTCATAATTGTATTTATCAATGCTAATATGGTACAGAATATACCAAAAAAGAATATAGTACAAAATATAGTAAAGAATATGGTGTAATATGGAGCAAAATATAGTAAATAATATGGTGTAATATGGAGCAAAATATAGTAAAGAATATGGTGTAATATGGAGCAATATATAGTAAAGAATATGGTGTAATATGGAGCAAAATATAGTAAAGAATATGATTAATATGGAGCAAAATATAGTAAAGAATATGGTTAATATGGAGCAAAATATAGTAAAGAATGTGAGACAAGATAACAGTAAAGAATAGGGTGCTAATATGTGCTATTTAGTATAACAAGCTTCTATGATACATTAATCCAACTATGTTGCGATCAATATTTAAATATTAAGCACTACTAATACGAAGTAATTAGTTTTTTTAGATATACTCGTACATGTTATTTACTCATAATTGGCATTTCTTAATAGCATTGGGTGGCTAAACTTTTCTCAGAAAAGGATATATTTGAATAAAATTGCTTAGAATATCTTGCTGATTTGATAGAATTTATTAATGCTAATGTTTCTGTCAAAAAATGTCTGAATTCTTTAATAATAATAGAGAAACTCGTATTAGGTTTACATAGCTTGCTTGGTTCATACGTTTTTGCCTGTTTTCTAGTATTGATTCTTCTGATATAATAATGTAGTAATGGTGTGAACAAGTTAGGCAAGAAATTTCTTTTTTTAATTGATTGTAATATAAGAAGCAATACATTTCCTTTGAAACGTGAGTAATGTGACGCTGTTTACTTTTTTAATAATGTCATTTCTATCATAATTATGTACCCACCTCTACTCTCTCTGTAGAATATTACTCGCTTCCATTTAGTCATTTTGAAAACTGCATAGTGCAGAGGATTATATAAAAGCTTTTGATCCAATTCCATAAAATGTACCTGCCTGTTTAGTTGTCACATATTTCTGTTTCTCTGAGTTAAAAATATTTTTGTAAAATCAGAACAATTAGAGCTGACAGGACAATGACCAATAAGCTGAATGGTCAGGAAATATTGATGTTCTGACAAAGGTTAGTTAGAGAACATCAATTATATGAATTGTATGGTGGATTAACCCGTGCTGGTCAGCTATAAAAATTACTTCGTGGTCATCAGGTGGGGGTGGAATGTACCCGACAAAAAATCATATTCCTGTAGATCAGTGACCTGACATTTGATACAGATAGCTTGGAAAGCTTTTTTGTTGTTGAAAAATGGATAAGGAGGCTGAGCTGGGGTCGATTCCCACCTGATTTTTGGTGAATCCTTCTAGATAATCTATTAGAGGCATCCCATATCGCTCGAATTTTATTTACATCTTCATGGGACTATTATAATATGTTTCAGAGGATTAGTTGTTGCTTTCAAAGGTCGATCACATTTGAACTGTTTAATAACTTCAAATAAATTAGTTAATTATCATTTCTGCCGATTTTAATCATAAAGTAGAAAATTATGCCATTTAATTTATCATTGAGCGCATTGGCCGTGTCCGTTCTACATAAATCTTGGTTTGTTGTCAGATTCAATGTGACGACCGTGACAACACGCGAAATGAACCTGACCATTGATATGGTGGTGGACACCCCCCGTCAGGACAGCAGAGGCCGAGTGTTGAGCAGCAACCTGTACCGCATGCGGCTCTACAAGGAGAACTACAGCCTGGGCCACATTATTGCGCTGTTGAAGCAGATGGCCACGGTGCTCACCAGGCAGGCCTTGCCGACTGGAGGCAGGCCGGTCAAGCCCACTGACCTGGTGATTGTTGCTATGCGGCAGTGCAAACCCTATATGATTGGAAACTCAAGTAAGATGACCACGATGCATTCTTTAACCCATTTCCGTCTACAGCAGCTCATTCTGTGCTAACAGAGGGTCCAACTTGAAACTAATTGCTTTACAGAGATGTTCAACTAGTTTGATATTTCACGTTCTAGAAGTCCTCAAAATCTTCCCTGGGGAAAGTTCAGAAAATCATCCGATTTTCTATCTCTTAAAAATATTTGTTGTTCATTTTGACCTCATAATATTCATGTGGGAACTGGATTTTTGTAGAAAATAAATAGATTACATTATTTTTGTCCCAATTATATATATTTGTAAGTAGACAATGTTTAATCTAATTTTGACAACCATGCCATAATTGTTTTTTCTATGAAAACCTATTTCCCGTGAACGTAAGACCAGGCCATTTTTAAATACATCACCAGAGATCGATAGAGTAAAATATAGGCCAGTGGGGTGAACGAGTCAACTACGATTTGTTTAATAGATTGCCAATTAACACAGAAACGACCGTTTTTGTATGATTTTTTCCCCCAAAAGAAAGATTTTTATCAGTTTTAGTATGTTATATAGGACACTTGTGAGATATCAAAATCTTGTAAAGCAATTAGTGTGAGTGGATTATTGTCGGATTGTTTTTAACTCCCGGCCTTACCTATGTATATCCGATTTTAAAAAAAATTTCATTATAGTTTTTGTTTTAATATTGTTTGTACAACGCGGCTAGATCAGAATATGGTGTCAGCTGTCAGATCCTTGTCAAATTGTTCTCATGAGTAGAGAAATCAGACTTTGATGTCTACCGTGTAGGACTTTTGATGAAAGCCCGCTTTTCTACTTTGCTACAATTATATATAAAGCAGCTTAGCCTACCGGGCTGGTATTACTTGGGTAAAAATTATTTTTATATTTTGAAATGACTAAAACAAAAGAGATAACTGTGTGTAGATACCGATCTACTATGTAATGGCGAGCAAATCTTTTAAAATGTCCTTGTTTTTTTATTTCTCTAATTATTAGAAGAGAGAGAGTATCGTTCGACGAATTTGATGCGATCAAACATTGCAAAATTATCGGTTAATTGTTACAATAATTAGTCTTCTTTTCTGTCGTGACACTGGCAGCAGCTTTAGATAATATAATATGCAAAAATGATGAGCTTCTAAAACAAGTCGCATAGATAAATGTTCAAGGGTGTTAATTCGATTACTTATCGATTGATTGCAATTGATTTTTTAAACATAATTTGTTAATTTCTAATATGTCAAAAAGGTGATCATTTTGGGAGTTTGTGGGTTAATAATTACTTATTTGTAGAAGCTATTGTTGTGATCTAACAATCGTGTTAATATGATTCAAGTATAGGCGGCATGTATTGATCAGAAGCGTTGCTTCCAATGATAAGCAAAGTGGATTACATATTACTCTATAAACCTAAATGGTGGTGTGGTTTGAGCTTTCATAAAATGAACTACCTATCTTATTTATTTGCATAGAATTAGCTCTGTTCTTTTTTGTGACATCTAGGAGATGCAGGAAATCCTGGTTTGGCTTTTCACGACATCCATGACTGCGAGACTGGGATTATTTATCAGGATTTGGGGGGGGGGGGGCTAACACCATCTCGATTGTTAAAAGAAGCAATTTTACTAACCAGAATTTAGCTACTAAATATGACAAACCGTTCATAAATTTAAAAACCGATTGTGTCTGTTTGTCTATTACTTGTCTTTCAAATTTGCAGATACAATAAAAATGTATAGAGTACACAATCAGAGTATGTAGCATATAAATGTTAAATAGAAAACAATAGAAAAATCACTTTGAATGATGGTTTAGGAAAATATCTGAGATTAAATGTTTTAGTACTTGATAATTATTTTTAATAATATTGTGAAAACATTGCAATAGAAAACCGCGTTATACAGATTATTAACCGCCTCTCTATTCCAGTTTTGTCTTGTTTGTCTATTAGTTATGATTGTTTTAGTTTCTAATTATTGCCATTTTATCTCCATATCAGTTTCATATTAGTTTTAATGATTGGATTTGATAATAGATTTTTTTCTGCTTTCTTTCATTGTCTGTTTGGCTTTTAGATTTAGTCAAAATTATGTTGACAAGAAAACAGAAATGTCGGTATTATAGATTTATTTTTAACTTTACAAAATATAGCTCAATGTTTATAGATAGTTAAATTTTATCGATCTTTATAGCTATAAGTTGTTCATCTTTTGTTGTATTTGAATCTCAACTGTATCTAATTGAAATTTATTTTCGATACTGCGCTAGATAGGACTGGTACAATTTTCCTTGTTAATTAAATATAAGTAGGTAGTTGTTTAAAATAGAACTTTTGTATGTAAGCCCTTATTTAAGTCTATAGTTTAAACTAAAGTTATTGAATGTCAAAAGTCAAATAGCTTTTAAACGAAGCCTCTGACGGCTACCTCTACGACATGCCACATTTTGGGTTTGGTGGAGACCTTTCCATAGCTGCTCGATCATGTTATGAAGTGTATAATTTGAAACTATAGGAACTTCCAGTAAAATGTCCGTTACAGTTTACCGTGTGATTTAACTAAAGAGCCCATAGTTTAACTAAAGTTTGTCTTTAGTTAAACTATAGTCTTCCCTTTAGTTTAACTATAAGCTTTTTTATTAAGCTAACCATGTTAAAGTCTTTAGCATCCAGTCTATTTTGCTATAAAGTTTGCTATTTTGATCTCATTCATAATTTTTAAAAGTTTTGACTTGTAATTTGAGTCATCTGGTGCTCAAATTACATGTCTTCAGTTTCAGACTTATGGTAAAAAATATAAGTTTTATTATTTACACACTAATATTATACAGGCAAAGTTAGAGCCATTTTAATGAATTATTCAAAACGTATTTTAAAATATCTGAATTTGTTTGATTCACTACTATTTATTATGATGTAAAAAACTTCAATTATAATTGAATTTTAAAGGGTTCTAAAATAGTAATGCATTTGATCAAACATCCTTTTCTACCGAATAATAATAATGATGTTTGATTTCAGAAATACATTTTTTAATGTTTTTCCTTAAAGTTAAAGGATTGGATCTAAGATATTAAAATGATGTATTAGAATGAATGGTACAAGAAAAGCTAAGAAAAACACAAAAATTTGTCTATGACGATTTTTCAACTTGACGAATATCTGTGCATCTCATTGTTTTGTTGCTTGTTTGTAGTAAGTAACCCAAATGGATATTTGGTTGCTTTTCCATTGAAAATCAAAGCTGAACTAACAAATTATAATAAAATCTCTTCTCCAAAATTTGAAAATAGGTTGTTCCCCGTATGACCTGTATCTACTGTCTATGTTTATGGAAAATAACAAGATAAATCACTTCATATTACATTTCTCAAAGAATTCTATTGTCTACAATGAACTTGCTCCGTTTAATATTATACCAAAAAAAACATTAGTCTTAAGAGTGCTGCTTTTTATAGTTGATCCAGATTATCTTCAAAACAAAGCCTTAATAATAACCAATTTATGAATGTAAATCTTGTTAGTTAATAAATTAAACAACAGAATAAGATTGACAGCAGCTTTACAGATTCTGATTCTGTTTCCTCTCTATTATTATCAAGCTAGCTATTCTTTTTCATTATTAAATAAATTTCTATATATAAATACATCTTGACTGATTGTTTAAATCTCTGAACAATTCAGTTGCTTTTTTGTTTGAAATAAAATTGTCTTAGAAAGTTTTTTGATGTCTTTTCTCCAGGATCAAGGCATCTATCCACAACAGGAAACTGCACTCATCCAGGTAAAGTTACTAAACAAGTTAACGGAAACAATTTATGATCTGTTTTGTAGGTAGCTACTTTTTACAATGTTTACTGAATAATGTAGAAAAAAGGGATGCATAGTCAATCATTTTTAATGTTGGCCTACCCTAATCAGGGGGGGGGGGCGTACATAGTCGTGGAGTAGGCAAAGTCAATGATTTTTTAATTTTATTCTTACTATCATTGTTATAAAACGAAGCGTTCAATTTATTTTTAAAAAGTTAAACATTCAATATTTTGTCATTTTTGAGACAGGTGGCACATTCTAAATATAATTGTAAATTTTCCAATTTCAATAACGCTTCATTTTAGAGGGCGCTCCATTGACAGTCGGGCACAAAATTATTTGTTGATTTTCTTGCCATTTTGATCATTCGGCAGATGAATTGATGAATTTGTGAGCTACTTCTCATTCATTATTCAATTGGGCTGAAATATGGTACATGTTGGGTACTTATTAATTAATGAACAGATTCATTGATAAAAATGTAGGAAGCTACGCAATCTCATGTTATTTAGCTTAAAACAAGCCCTATTTTTCAGTTAACTATTTATACCTTCTAAGAAATATAATACTTGTTAGCACTATTTTAAAATATTGATTTTTTTTTACATTTTAAGGACACCACAAATTTTAGCAATTTCAAATCAATTATTTTTAAAGAATTCCTGTTTGTTCTGAATTTCATGGTCTTCCAATTGCAGGAATTCTAAGGTAGCTGATAGAGAAATTATAGATAAATCATCCTATCCCTCCCCCCTGGAAAATTACTCGTAGGAATATGATCAATGCCAATTTCTATGCTATCTAAAAAATGAGTTGCTCTAAAACATGGCATTGGTAATAGTGGATGATGTGTTTACACCCCAACTAGACGTTATCAACTGGAACGAATAAATTGGATTTGTACATAGACAGCTTTAATTAATTATTGCCACAGATTGATTTGCTTACCTCTCCTTCCTGTTACCCCATTCTCTATTGTCCCAATCTCCATTGTCCTTGACTTTCCCATCATTATTGGAGAGATAAATAACCATTTTTTATTAATAATTAATGTTATGTACCTTGTCTGCCTACATGCATATAATAGTAATATTTGTAACGTTTTATTAATGGTCACAAAAGTAGCTGTGGGATTCTAGGCTGGTAGTTACGCATTCAGATAGGTTATCCTAAAGGGCATAATGTAGAGCAGGCTAGGTATAATGAGTATTTATAACGAAAACTAAAGACAAAAAGCATGAAGGAGATATTGGAAAGCATGATAATTATTTTATGTACCCAAGTATTTATCTATTATAAAGTTTGTAAAATTCCTCCCCAAATAAGTTACCTGGTATACGGAGGTAGCAATATTTAAAGAATAAATTCATAGTAACTTCTAAATTTGCTAGCAAGTTAAACGTTGTACTCGTTTTTGTGTAAGTACTTAATGAACATGAACTGGGTCCATTTAGCACTTTAAAAAAATTTAGTTTGATTTTCTTTTTTGATTTTAAAGCATAGAAATATAATTATGTAGTTGTATATCTCTATGTTCTTAAGGTTGTTGTGTTTTTTTGTATCGTAACTAGAGTATACATGAATGTGTATGGTGCATTTATCCTTTCTTATGTTGTATGACACAGTTGCATCTATCATTTCTTATGAGGAATGATCATAGTTTCATAAATTATAAAAAATAAGTATGTGCATTGACATCACAAAATATTGTATCTGTATACAAAAATTAATTTCCGTTTTGCCTATACTCTATAGATTTATATATTATTTAATAATGTTATCATACAGGATTAGTATCAAATCGTGCTATAGTACACTTCATTTGTGTATGTACAAACCGGTTTGTAGAGGGTTGAGAGGAGAAAATCTGCAGAAAAGAATGGAGGCCCAAGTCAAGGCTATAAAAGGGACCAAAGGCAAAAGAAATACCATTAGAGACGGCAAACAACTGTGCTCTTGAACAAGTCCCAGTCATTTCACCATTGAAACAAAACGTAAAGACATCGAACTCATTCCAAACTTGTGAACACAACCCAACAAGAAAACTACCCATTGAAGTAAAAAAAAAAAACGATCTGAGAACCTCCTGGAATTATATTCATGACGATTGAGACACAGGATGTGTTTTTTACAAACAAAAATCACCCACTTCCATCAAGTCTAGACACCTAACTATCGAATAAAGCCTGTTCAGTTTCAACGGTGAAATCCTTGGTATTGGGAGATGGGTTCAAATGGATAAACAGTAACATCAGACCATTTTGGAAACAAATCCGAATTTATAATGGCAGTATAATGCAAACATCGCAACTATTTGTAATGGACTGGAAGATCAGTACGACACACTATCAACAAAATGTGGGCCTATAGTGACAGTGTCAGAGAGAAATAAGACTCTCATCACCTTACGATGTCCTTGCACACACAGACAATCATTGAATAGGAGATGACCGATCAAATTACAAAAGACCAGACCACTACCAAAATTGATTTCTATGCGATCAGGAAAAGAGTGAACAAGAAAGAAAAAACCTTAACAAATAAAAACTTTCCAAATTCACTATAGCTCAACTAGCTTCCATAACAGGAAACGACACAGAGTCATCATTAGGTTCCTGGTGGCAATTCGGGATTTTCAAACCGATCCGCCGATGACACTGGTTCATGTGGGTCACATTCAAATATGTTTCTCTTTGATATTATTCTCCTGTGTAGGTAGCGACCACTGGAATTATTTCTTGCAAATACTTATTTGCACGTCAGTTTAATTTTTATCTACTTTTTAGACTCAATTAGTTTTTAATTCACTATTTATCCTCATTTATGTCGTCATTTACTCATCATTGTATTTCATTCAGTAATTTGACTCATTTTATTATTACTGATTTCGGTGGGAATCTTACTAAACTTTCTGGAATTTTTGGTATTTTGTAAAAAAAAAGAATAAACAAAACTGCTACTAATATTATTAATAATAATTTTCTACATTTTTTCTCGAGTTATGTGATTTTGTTTTATGACCCTTGTATTAGACGCTTGTTATAGAAAATTCCCATATTTTATTACAATTAAATTTCCATCTATGTTTTAATTAGACTTAACTTGTTCATTAGACTCCTTTTGCCCACTGTCATTCTTTTATTGATTTTATCTTTCGCTTTTTACGCTTGCTAGATTTCACTTTATATTTTTTCAACAAGCTTTCTCGCCCATTTGGAATTTTTGTTATAATAAGCTACACATATCTACTAGTTTTTGATCGTAGAATGTAAAAATTTGTTAAATCTAAAACGGGGGGGGGGTAAAATTGCTTTTTAGCTCATAGTTTACAGATTTACATATCTTTTTGACTTTCTGAGCAAAAACTATAACTGCTGACCACAGAAAAACAAAATGCATTACCTACTATTGCGTCAATTGGTAAAAATGGAACCATTTTTTATGTCTACGTTGAAAACAAAGGGAGGAGTGTTCAAGGTATATTTTGATGTAGGGTGCCTAAGCTAACTACTTCATCCTATATTATAATTGTAGTATTTTGTTGATGTTGACATGTTTTAAAGTTGCCCTATTTTGTGATCTCATAGACATTTTAATGTGTTAAGAGTAATAATAAAAAAACAAGTATACTTTGATAAAAATATACTACTTCTTTATATACTCGCTAATGATAGCCCAGGACATCTGTTTCGGCCTTGTTTTGCCTCATCAGATAGGCATAATCACAGCCTGAGCAATATAAAAGTTTCGTATATTTTATATCAAAGCATAGAGGGGAAAATTGCTATAGTAGCATAAGAAGAGCGAAAATAAAAGATATTCATAAAAAATGTATTGGAAGCCTGTCTCTTTTTTAAAGGGCACTCACGCTGTCAAAGCAGGTCTTGGCCAATTAATGTGAAAAGAGTAATAATAAACAGTTTAATTTGTCCAACAGTTTAGACGTACGTCTTTTTGCCTACTGTGTTTTGAGTGAAACATCTAGTGTTTGTGAATTGTTTTTTGTATTATGTATAGTAGAGGTTGGGAAAGTTTACATTTTCATATCCAGGGTACACCCAAACTGGTGGAGGTTTATTTGCTTTTTTGGCTTGGCTTGGCTTAAATTGATAATTTCTATTACCTAATAAAAGAAAGTTTAGCAGGACATGCGTTAATTAATATGTATATTAGGAGGTTGTTGCTTCTTGGTGTTTCTCTGTTGTTGTGTTTTTTTACTACCTTTTCCATCCTTTGGTATGTTAATTTTTAAAATCGATATTTTATGGAAACAATAGTTTCTTCAGTGTTTGATTGCCTTGGCTAGGTTGAATTCTTATCTGCATACCTGGTTATTTACTGACTTGAAATTATGTCATCTATCATATTTGGGATTTTTGTTTTTCCGAATAAGAAACGAAAAATAGTAAATACTTTATAACTACTGTTTGACTTTTATTAGGCCATAGAAGCGGTTTCAAATAGATGTATAGGTATGTACGTTTAATGCACCACAGTATCAGAAAATGTATAATTGATTAATTGAAACTGAATTAAAATTACTTTTGAATATTAACATTTAAATGTCATATATACTTCGCTCTCTTTAGAAGACAAACAGCCGTTTTTAAATTTCGCACGCCATTTGCTTTACATTTAACGAATATTGAAAATCAAAAGAAATTTTTGCAAAGAGATTTTATAATCATCATTATATCTAAGAAGGGTAAGCATAAAAATGTCTATGTTCCCTATTCCTACTATCCCATGATGTCTCCGTTTTGTTAAGGCAGTAAATATTAAAGAACTAATTTATCCATTTGTTTGATAGAGGCATCCTTCACTTTATACGTTCGCAAGTTTTTTCTGAATCTGCAAATGAGACAGTTTGAAGCCACTTGCAGATATACACTTGTTAAAGTGGTGTGGAATTTATTACTTCTAAATTGCTCCAAAATGATTTCTTTTTGTACCTAATACAAAGTTTGATCAATTATCACACAATATTATAGTTGAGACAATATTGAGTGAAAACTTTGTGTGACAACAAATGTAACTTGATGTCAAACAGAATACTGGAGCCAATAATTGGATTATTTGTGTGTGGCACTTGTTGGTTAGATCTATACTTAATTAACTTATACGATGTCAGAGTGATGGCTATTTAGATTAGCTAACTAGCTAGGTAGACTTCTACTTTTTCTTCTGACTTTCCCACATTTAGGTGCGGATCATTTTCATCCATTTCTTGCGGTACATTGTATCATCCTCTCAGAATCCCACCTTTTCCATATTTCACGGATGCAGTCGTCCCATTTCTTTTTGGGTAGTCCATGCCTCCTCTTCCTTACGTTCATCTTTCTGACTCTTCTACCCAAAGAGTCCAGCCCGCTACTGTCACTTTCTCTCTTGATCTTTTAGCCACAATTTCAGGGTGTGTGTTGTTAGTTTGATGCCACGGTAGTTTCCACCGTCCTGTATGTCTCCCTAGTTTTTGAAGATTGGAATCAATTTACTTCGTTTCCAATCTTCTGGCATTTCTTGTCTCCATAACCTTTCTAAACACTGCTGTCTGTTTTACCGAGTGCATTCCATGCCTCCACCTGGTATGTCATTTGGTGCAACTGACTTTGCTCTTTTCATACGCATCAAGGTCCTGGATACTTTTTCCTCGCTCACTTCCTCTACGTCGGTTTCTTCTGCTTTTTTTATTCTACACTATCTTCTTGAGTTTTCCACATTCATGGGCTGATGGTAGTACTCCTTCCACCTGTCTCTGATTTTTGCATCATCTGTCAGTACCTGTCCATTTTTATCTTTCATCATTTTTGCTTGCTATACATCTTGTGATTCATTATTCATCTGTTTTGCGAGTTCAGTATCTTTCTCTTCTAGACTGTTATACAGGTCCTCATATGCCTTTGCTTTGGCCACTGCCCTTTTTGCTGCCGTGTTTGCTTTCTTGAATGCTTTACTCGTCTCCTCACTCCAGTTCAAGTCCCTTTCTTTTTCCTCACACATTTCTCCTTTATAGCAATTTGTACGTCGATGCACCACCACCATGTCTCTTCCTTCTCACCTGATGTAACACTTAACACATCCTTTTCTACCTCTTCTATAACACTACTCTGCACCTACCACGACTTTTCCTGTTCCACTTCCACCAACACATTTTCTTTATTTTTACCTCTTTCTGCTTTACTTTCCCCTGTATCTTTGCTGTATGGCCACCGCCTCGTTTGGCAGTCTGGTACCTTTTAATTCTAGGTAGATAGTTACTGGTAATACCGGGTGTTCTATCTTTTCCCGCCGCTAAAAATAATTATTTCAATATTATTTAGACAAGTTTCATAATATGTATTTTATATATGTATTCTATGGTTTGATGCATAGACTAAATTTTATTTATGATTTGATGTCTGTATAGTTATCATTAATCCACCATGAATTATGCTAGTTATTCTAATGAAGAAATAGCAAAACGTGTATCTTATTATATAGCTTTAGAGACTAAAGTTATAGACTAAGATACACGTTTTGTGAAGATGCTCGAAGACGATTAACTAATAAGTTTGATAAAGAAGCACCTCCAGAACGAACTCTCATAGATTAGAAGACCAGATTCTTAGAAAGGTAAAATGTTCTATCCAAAAAACGCGAATCAGATCAGCATGAAGCAAAAATTGAAAATCAAATGAAAAGCCAGATAGTTGGAACCTTTGGTGATGTCAGAAGTACCTCCAAAGAGATGCTGCGCGAACATTTCGTATTGAACTTGCATCTGTAAACAGAATATTGATAATACGAATGATGAAACCTTACAACGTTTTTAAAACTATCTGAACTTTGTAATATTTCTAATTATTCTTGTATTTGGTTTTATTACTGTAGTATGAAACTTTTAATACTTTTAGAATAATATAAACATGGATAAAATAACAAAAATTCTTATCATTAGCGGTGGGAAAAGCTGGAACACCCTGTATATAGCAGGAGTAAACTATTAGAAGTATCGACTTTAAAAATGTGATTTTGTGGCTAGTCTGTTTGATCTCTATCATAGAAAGAGTACACAATCGAAAAGGACTGTCCCCAGAGAAACTATATCATTGGCATTTCAATGGCTCACCTTATGCACAGGACAAGTTTGAAGAGGTTAATGAAAAAGAAAGAAAGTAACATAAACCATTGTAGAGAGAAGTAAATAAAATATCCTCTACAAAATAATTCTACATGGATTAAACTTGCTCTTTTTCTGTGGTTCCTACACAGTAAACCTCTTTAGAAATAATAATTTGTAATTTGAAGGTGTCTTTAAATAAGTAAAAGTGCATGAATAAAAGTAAAATTGTGCTGCGTTTGACGTGTTTTTTAAGGTTACTAAAACTCCGATAAATAAGCAACAAAGAACTTTATTTTATATGGAACTTTGTAATCTATGCAATGCTGAGGTTTAACTAGAATACAATAATTCCTTTTATTCAGTACTAAGCAAGGTTAAAACGTTAGGTTAGCGACTTGGGGTAAAAAAATGTTATCAGATTTGGTCAGACATTTTATGCTAGTTTGTGTCTTTTATAGTTTTAATTAGATAGTTAGTTTAATTTATTGGTAGAAAATTATTTTTTAGACTTGGCCATAAAAAGGAGGTAGAAAGATATTATTTTGTTTCCTTCTAGAAAACAAAAATAGATCAAAGACAATAATAGGCTACTGTAAATCTACTGCACAAATCAGTTGAGCTTCTCTAGAAGCACAGGCACGTTATGTTGAAAAGGAAATGTGTACGCGTGTGTTCAAGTCGACGATAAGTTTGATATGCGTTTATCTGGTCTGTTCAATGGCGGTCGAAAAATTCACTGGCGTATAGGTCACCTCAACAGTGTTAAGGTTCAACCTCAAAATTTTTGGTGATCTTTACAAGAATTAATTAGTGTAAAGTTTGAACCACGACGTATTTAGAATACCTCTACAAGAGTACTTCTTATAGAGCTCACCTAAATAAGAATTAATTTCCATTTTTTACTTTTTTGTAAAAAGTGGAACCTAATTCTTGTCAAGGTTACCTTTGCATAAATTCATTTTTGTAAAGGTCACCTAAATATGTTTAGGTGAACTTTACAAAAAATATTCCTTACAATGGTCCCTTAAACATGTAAAGGTCAAAAGTAACGCATTTATGGTGAATAACAGAAAAAAGCCCACGATATAGACTGTACGATGAAAAAAACGTTGTTTTTCTTATGCTGAAAAATATCGGTGAAAAAGGTTGTTTGGATTCACCTGATATTTATATGTTAAAAGTAATTAAAAATTTTTAGTGGAATCCTACGTTCACAGGAAATAGGTGTTTGTAAATCTTTTTTTTTTTTTTTTTTAAATAAAATAAAATCACACAAATGTTTTTTTACGAAAATCTGTTTCCTGTGAATGTAGGACAGAAGTTACTACAAGACCTGCTTTGTCAGCGCGAGTGCCCTTTAATAAAGAAACAGGCTTTCCAACATATTTCTTCTGAAAATCTTCTATGTTCTCTCTTCTTATGCTATTATAGCGATTTTCCTCTCTTATGCTTTGATATGAAATAGATCAACATTTAATATTTCTCAGGCTGTAATTATGCCTGGCTAATGAGGCCTAACAAGGCCAAAACAGCTGTTCTGGGCTATCATTTAAGAGTAATATGAATAAGCAGTATATTTTTATCAAAGTATACCAGTTTTGTTTTATTATTACTCTTAGCACATTGACAGAAGTCATTATAAATTTTAAATGAATCCATGCAAATTTTTAGCAAAGGAAAAATTTACGCGATGCGTTACAAATAATATTTTAGCTTTTTTGCTTGGACTTGTTTCATAAAATCGTCCTTCTTTTGATTCCAAATAGATATAGCTTGTTTGTATTTAGTTCGAGGCGGTTCAACCAAAATTTGACTCGCCTAAATGTTATCTGACAGCTTGTCCGTTTGGATGTGTTCACTTTAATGCAGATTCTGTTTCTAGGACTACGGCGTTTCACAATGTTAGAATTTATGACTCTAGATAGGTGGTAGAAGTAAACTTTTTAAAATTCATTTTGGAAATATACGAGGGTACCTACTTATTGGTGGTTTTGCTGGTGAAATGTACGTAAAACTTCGAACTGGTGAACACCTAACTATTATGGGTTTGCTAGATAGGTAGCCATCCCTTGATGAATTATCACGAGACAATTATTGATTTCTATAATATGTTAAAAGCAAAATTTTTGCTTGAAATATTTAGGTAGTTAGAAAATGCTGGTTGTATTTTTGGGATTTGTTTTTTTTTTCTAAAATCACCGTTTTTTTCATCATTCTTATAACTGAATTACTACTTAATTGATCATAGACTTTATTAATGAATGAATGACAAGCATTTTTTCGTTGTACCATATTGTACCAGTGTATCATTTGAATAATTAATTTGATCAAATGAGAAAAGTTTAATATTAATATTTTTGAAACATAACATATTATTCTACCATTATTTTTTTTTAAATGTTGTTTTTCATTGTCCCAAATTTCATTTCAATCGATACATAAGAAGTATGAAATCTTAGCGGCATATTATCCACCCCCTTCTAGAATTTCATACTTCCTGTCTAGCGATTGGAGTGAAATTTGGAAGGATTTATCGACAGAATATTTTTAGAAACAAACCGATAAGGTCCAATAACCGTATCAGATCCAAAAATAAAGCTTTAACATGTTCTATGCGAAATAACCTTTTGTTTTTTTCTACTATTTTTGTTTTATTGGGAAACAATTTATTGTTGTTATTTTTGGTAGCGGTACAATATTGGGAAGATAAGACGCTAATGGTAGAATTGTCATAAGAAAGCATTCATGGATGGTGGTGCCATTGTATCCTTAAACCCTATGGCCTGACAATAAATACTTGATCGATTAGATTGGAACCTTTTTTTGCATAAAACAATATCTTCTCTAAGACTAGTTTTGCTATATTTAACAATATGTATAGAACATTTTGAATTTTTTGTTTTTATGACTCAAGCGGGAAGCCAATGAAAATGGAAAAACTAAATGAATTTTTGGGGTTCTGTAGCCATTTTACTTTTGTTTTATTAAATTCTCTGCGATGAAGTTAGTTGAAAAATCTGTACATATTTATTTTTGGTCTTTCTATTTCTAAGGTGCCAACAAAGAATACACTCACTAATTTGAAGTGAATCGAACCAAGTTTATTTTCTCACCTGACGGATGATGATAGAATCGCTCCCTAATTTAGTTTTTTAGTCAATTTATTTTTTAAGAAACTTTTGATTTATTTTTACTTGTGTGACCAAATTTCGATGGGAAATATGATTTTGCAGAGGTTAATAATAAAAATACAGAAATGCAGACAAATTTAGCTGTGGATTCCATCTGAGATTTTGAAAAGAGAATAATACCTACATACATACGTGTCATTAATTCGGTTACGTCCAATTATTCGTAATTTTTGAAAATTCGTAAATAATTTATTCGTATATAGTTAATTCGTAAACGATAATTTGTAAATATTTATTCTTATATTATTATTCGTAATGTTTGAAAATTCGTATATAATAACTTCGTAAGTAATTTATTCGT
>JAUYWI010057300.1:0-16564 GCA_034780595.1 Parotoplana pacifica | reverse complement strand
TCTTTTTTGAAATGGCTACTTCTTCCAAAATTTTGTGTTAATGTAAAAATCTGCAGTTTGATTGGGGGGGGGGAGGGGGCGGCGTTATTAATTGGCGGGGCTGTACTTCATTTAAAGAGTAATATACTTAAAACATGATGCAAGACTTAGAATCTACAAGCATAATACCGATTGTTATTTTATTTCTTATCTTCATCGATCACCATACCATAGTTCTTTTTAGGATAAAATGAGTGAGATTGCTGATGTTATATTTCAGTTTTGTGCATCCTTTTGAAAAATGTTGGTCATCTGGTTTTTGTTGCCTTTATCATGTTTTCAACTCATCACTGACAGACTTTCTTAGTGATTTCAGCATCACCACGAACACTTATTCATTATTCAGAGTGACACAAAAAGTATGTATTTATAGACAAAAAACCTCTGATATTGTCCGTTTTGTATAATATTTGTAAAAATACTAACCTTTAACCATACACACTAAAGGACCACCACTGTCACCATCGCATGTATCAATAGCACCTCCATCATATCCAGCACATACCTGCATACCTTTTACAGGGCTCAGGTATTTGTGGTAGGATTTGCACTTTTGGTGACTCATGAGAGGAAGACGAGCAGCATTCAGCACTTCTGGATACTTTGTACTAGAGATTCTACCCCATCCACTAGCATAGCATTGTTTACTGTTATCCGGCTGGTCTCCAGGCTGTGGGAGACATATCGGTTGAACGTGTTTGTTAAATAGAATACCATGTCCCTGATTTGGCTTGATTTCAATTAGAGCAATATCGTATTCAAAAGTAGAATCTAGAAACAAAAGAAAGTTCCTTTAAAATAGGGCACTATTTATTATATAAACTAAATTGAACCAAATGAATCTCTCGTGTTTGTTATTGGTTAATTCGCTTTATTTCAAAATGAAAAAATCTTGATTTGGCCATTTAAAATTCGTGAATTATACGACATTATGTAAGTGAAAAAATACAAAACCATGTTGAAAGATTTTGTTAAATTCTTTGTCAGTCTGTGGAATCTAGCTAACAGAAGACAAAATATTAAAACCTAAATAATTTAAAAAGTTGATTGATATATTTAGGAGGTTTGTCTATACAGTAGGTTGTTTACATTTACTATAAAATATATAAAGTTTGGTCATGTTCGGATATACCAAGAAGATATTATGTCCAAAAATCAATACATTGTGGCGCTGATATGAAATTCCACGAAGCTGGTAATAAAAAATAATAGTTACGTAATTTTATGATCTGATGTTGCGCAACATTTAACCTTCATCTTCCGCTTTTTGCCTAGTCATCCTATCGAGGGCCAGGTATTTAAAACTCGTTCCCTAAAATCTTATACTTCCAATTTAGATTAAATTTAGTACAGAAGTACATTGGAAAGATTTAAAAATAAATAATAAGATTATATCAATTTTTATGCCCATTTCAAAAACCGTGAATTTCATTCATTTTGACTAATAGACAAAACAAAATAAAATTAATTTGATTTCATGTTCCACCCTGGTCATACAGGGTGCTCTAGCTTTTCCCGCTGCTAATAAAAAGTATCACAATTATTATAGACACGTTTCATAATACTTTTATGTTTTCTATAGACAAGATGGAGCACTACCTTTTTGGGTATTAAATGTTCGTCAACTTTTGAATGATAATCTTCTTGGTAGATCGATAGGAAGATCAGGTCCAATTACGTGGACATCCAGGAACCCTGATCTAACAAGTAATGACATTTGGTTATGGGGATACTTGAGAGACCATTTTTATCACGAACCACGGCCATAGAGCCTTTAACAGTTAGCAATTAATTGCGCTAACTTTTTGAAATTGATCACAAGATAATACGAAAGTGAACGATGTGAACTTTATGTTAATCATTAAAGGAATCCTATTTGACAATTTTGTAAATTATTCTGTATCTATTTAATTTTATTACTGTATTATGAACATGTAATACTTTTATAATAATATAAACATTGATAAAATAACAAAAATTCTTATCATTAGCGGCGGGAAAAGCTGGAACACCCTGTAAAAATAGTCAGTAATAATTATTTTCTACCAAATGTCAATTAATGATGTTTTTTTACTTCATGATTTTTGTTTTTATAAAAAGTACCTACATTTTGAGCATTTTCAGAGGGCCGTTAGGTGACCTTAAGGAGGGGGAGAAAACAAAAATTTATTTATCAAAAGACCCCCATTAGTTTGTTTTGAGTATACTTACCTAGTCTTTGTAAAACTTTTATGGGGTCGTTACCCTCCCCAGGCAATGAGAATGATTTGCCTTATCAATTATAAAGAGACTATTCACTAATATCAATCGATATGGAAATAATTTCAAAGCAATCTGAAAAACTGTTGATCTTTATGTCAAACGAAGAATTAACATTTGTACTTACAATCAAAAGATGGATGACTTATTATCCTTTTGATGTCAAACTCTTTTTCATAAGGTTCTGGTTTTTGATTATTCGAGTCACCCACTCGAATCTTATAATCTTCTTTTTCTTGTCTTTTACATAAAAGAAAAACAAAGAGATTGAATTTTAAGGGAGATAATTTATTAATTAAGAAAGGTGCTTAAAAATAAACAAAAATCCGATTTTATATTTTCTGAATGTCTGTTTTTACATATGAAAAATTATCAACAAAAACTGAAAACTGTTTTCAAATATCCAAAGAATAATTATTTTAAAACTCTTGACTTCTTACATACCAAATATTGAAGTCAATCATTATATTTTTTGGCTGATTGACGCTTTCCATAGATTTTTGAAAACTACTTAAAGTTCTTACCTAAAGTAGCTGTGTACCAAATTTCATCTCAAGTGGACTTTCAAAATGGAAAAGATTTAATATTTTAAAATAAACAAAACAACAGTCATTACCTTATACAATGTGCAGCAGTAACCAACCAATATTTGCTAATAATAGAAGCCCCACAATTGTGCTGGTATCGCGTG
This sequence comes from Parotoplana pacifica, assembly GCA_034780595.1. Lineage (NCBI taxonomy): Eukaryota > Metazoa > Platyhelminthes > Proseriata > Otoplanidae > Parotoplana > Parotoplana pacifica. The sequence goes on along the minus strand of JAUYWI010057300.1, from coordinate 13,575 downwards.
CCTTTAGAAGATTTGCCTCGAAGTGCTGCCGTCCATGGATAACTTCCAGGCGTGGCTTCAAAACCACCAACTATTCGAAAATGTTTTGTATTTTGTTGAATATATTGCTTTCCACAGCGTCCTTAAATTAATTGATTTAAAAATAATTATGACAAAAGATATAACAAAGAAAGTAAAAATTGCATATTACTATTTAAAGGTGAACATGACGAAGATTAAACGTAAAAAATAAAATAATAAAAAAAACTTAAAAAAGAATAGCGCTTTCAACGGCAAATAATTTGTCTTGATTAGCTTTTTTAAAGTAGATAATTAAACATAATAAAATTATAATGCATACTAAATTTGAAAATACTAGAAAATTAAGTTTATTGGGCCAAACTATAGGCCGATGACGTCATAAGAGCCACAAATCTATATACTTAAATGTTTTTTTTGAAAACATATTGAATATTTATTAATAATGTTTTGACCAAAACTTTCAAAAATCATTTGAAAAAATTGGTAGCTTCACTTTTTATGGTTGCTGGAGTATAAGTTCCTTAAAAAATGATATTTTTAAAAAGTGTATTTTATCGCAATGGCCTCACTAGGGATCCGTCCCCTTCTTGGTGTTTGCACCGAATAACACATAATAAGGTGCCGTGGACCAATTTATCCTAGGAGAGGGAAACTCTGATTAAAAACCAGTACCTTTGGAGGTTCTTAGCTTATGAATATGGATGGTAGTGAATGTCATAGGCTGATATTAACTAAAAGGTTACTCTAATTCCAAAGAGAGGTCTCAAAATAAACACTGCCAAAAGCAAGTCCCTCTTTTACCGAATGGAGGAGAAACAAGAATATTCGACAGTTCTTAGGGTATGCAACAACACATAGAAAGTTAAAGAAAGCAGGCTCAGGTAATTTTGGCCACATTTGCAGAGGAGGTAGAGACCACCCCAACAGAGTAGCTAAAGATAAGCAAGACATGGAAGGCAACGAATGCGAGGTGGATAGACTCAGGGATTCAAGGACATACTGGATCGAGAAAAACGAAGGGTGAGGATCCAAGTTGCTGAACCCAAATTTAGGATTAAAGTCAAATGAAGAAGAAGATTTTATTGCAATGGCTCTAAATAGCTGAGTTTCTAGACATACATTTCCCGATTATTTTATCAAAAATATTTCTTAATTTTGTGAATCTATTAATTTTAGAGAAACCATTATCTGAAACTCTCTAAATATTATGTAACTATTTAATTAATACTATTTTTGTGTTTTCAAACATCAAACTATACACACATATTAAAACTTACCTGAATTGTCTGGCATTGGCGGTGTTGGTGGTGTTGGTGGTTTTGGTGTCACTAGTGGTGTTGGTGGTTTTGGTGGTTTTGGTGGTGTTGGTGGTTTTGGAGTTACAGCAGTTGTACTTCCACCATCACCTTGGCATAACACAGCTGCATCATGACGACTATAGCAAAAGAAATTAAACTGCCAAACATATCGACATTGATTAATAGAAGTTTCAGTCCCAAGGCAGTTCAGTCTATTTATCATAACGGGATATCGTGAACCTAAAAAAATATTTTCAAATAGTTAGGATAGGTGTCCTATTTTAGACCACCATACCATTTCCTGAAGAAAAAGGGACTTTTAGGGGAAAATATTTTTTCAATTTTTTTCTGTTTTTGCTTAAAAATATGAACAAAATTATAAATATAAAACAAGAAAATCACATTATATGAACATAGTACAGTTAGTAATAGTTAATTCTTAATAACCAACCGAAATATAAGTAGGTACAATAAAAGTGAGGTATTAACCTTCATTACTGTGAATTCCAGAAATGTAGATATATTTTGTTCTCCAGAGAATAGTGTGCATTTGCCATTTGCATTCAGCTTGACAGTATTAGACGCTTTTGAAACCATGCATGTGTTTTACACACATTTGAATATTAGCTATGAACTGATCCATCGAAAACCAAATTCACATTGGTTTAATGGAATAATCGAAAATTAAAAGGAAGTATTTATAGTAAAATTAAATATAACGTACATTCCGGAAATATTTAGAAACATCTCTGCATTTACCTGACGCATCTCTGACCCAAAAGTAGATCTTTGGGCATAATGGAACGTCACAGGTATGCTTGGTAACGTTGTAGAACGTCATAGGTATGCTTGGTAACGTTGTAGAACGCCACAGGTATGCTAGGTAACGTTGTAGAACGCCACAGGTATGCTTGGTAACGTAGAACGTCACAGGTGTGCTTGGTAAAGCTGTAGAACGTCACAGGTATGCTTGGTAACGCTGTAGAACGTCACAGGTATGCTTGGTAACGCTGTAGAACGTCATAGGTATGCTTGGTAACGTTGTAGAACGTCACATGTATGCTTGGTAACGCTGTGGAACGTCACAGGTATGCTTGGTGGTAACGTTGTAGAACGTCACAGGTATGCTTGGTAACGTTGTAGAACGTCACCGTCCCAAAGGGATTAAAGACTTATAAAAAAATATAAAATATCAACATACCATGTCCTAACTTTCTGACTTTTGCTCGCGTCCATGGATGTCCTAAACTTCTACATATAACTTTGGCGTCATTTAAAGTAAACTTTCGCCCACAGATTCTCCCCGTAGCACCGTTTCTTGTAACCAACACTCGTCCTGATTTGGGTTTTGAAGAATGCCCAACTAATTTTACCGTTGCTAAATGAAAAGAACATGATCTTTTAAAAGCTAAACAAATATTTCCATAAAATCTCTATTGTGAACGCACTGGGTACAAAAGTAATAAAAAATGTTATGGATATTAGACATGCTCTTCAATGTCTTCAAAGTTGGTTAAAACAAATAGCATCTTTACATGCACAAAATAAAATTCCACATAGTTCCAAGCAGGTAGATTTTCTTCACCTTTGGGTCCAATTTCGTCGCTTTTATCCAAACAATCTATTTCACCATCAAATTTCCATACAGGCAAAATGCATGTGTTGCCGTTGTCGCATTCAGTTTCATTTTCTAGACAGTCTATTGTAACAATAAATTACGAAATAGTAATAACAAATTATGTTTAACTTTTTTTAAACTAAGTAAATTTATTAATGGACAATCTAAATTTTCAACTAAATTTATTGCTCCACTAAAATTAAGATATAATTATGCTAAAGTTATTTTTTAATTTGACATTTTAAATAATTGAATAATTTTTCGAAAGATTTAATATATTGGTTGCTCATCATTACAACTCTAAAATAAAAATACAAAAATTTATTCATTAAATATGAAATACTATCTTCTGGTTTTTGCATCACCATCTCTTCTATCTACGAATACCTGTTACCAAATAATTAAAAAAGTATGTTTTATCTCAAACTTGCTGTGGCCACCAATTTTTGGAGCCATTTCTCTCTGTTCAGGGCCGATTAATATGCCTTTGTAAAGTTTTTGACCTGTCCATTCTTTAATGTCTTTCTTGCTTACTATTGTTGGCCATCCTCCTCGCCTTTTCCCTTCTACTGATTCCTGAATAATCTCTTTATCAAAACAACCTCGTCTCATCACATTCACATGCCCAAAGTAACGAAGTTTCCTGAGAGCCATTTGCCTAGAAACAGTCATCTCAGTACGAATGATATGAAGGACCAAATGATTGGTACTCTTTTCCGTCCAAGACACCCTCAAAACCCTCCGATAAACCCAGATTTCAAAAGCATCTACTCTTATTTTATCATTCTTAGTCATCGCCCAGGATTCACATCCATACATGGCACGGAGCAATCAAATCTTCAACCTAACCCTAACTTCTTTACTCTTCGAAACATTATTCAATTTCGTTCTGTTGCTAGCCGTCGTTTGGTTTCAGAAGTACAGCTTCTACTTGTGTTAATAAGTGAGCCCAAATATACGAATTCTTTAACCTCTTCGATCTTTTCACCTCCCCAAAGGAAGTCTGTGTGATCTCTTCTGTGTTTATCAATTACCATGAATTTGGTTTTATAGTTGTTTACTTAGTAAGAGCCCTCATGGTTCACTTGCATGTTTGGTGTTAGTGAGCATGCACATAAGGTCATCTTTGTTTGTAGTAAACTGTGTCTTATCATCAGCAAACCCTAGATTATTTCTCCTCTTCCCTCCAACTTTTTTTTACTAATATAAGTGATGTTAAAATTTTGATAAAAACAAAATTATAAAACAATGTTTTTGTTTAAAACACATTTACTCTAAAAGTTCAACAAAAATATAAATAACTACCAAATATTTTTTGAAAAAATAGCATAAGAAAATAAACAATTGTTCAAACTATTCGAAGACAAATGGCTAATACAAAGTCACTTTCAACAAAATACAGAAATTTACCGATACACCTGTTTTTAAAGCATGTTATATCATTTTTAGATAACTATTTGGTTTCCAAACGAATTCCACATTTTTTTCTGAAATTTTCTAATATTATGCTTAAACAATGCCTAAACAATGGAGAAAATTTCATTAAAAATATTGATCCAGAAAACAATTGTGGAATTCGTTTGAAAAAAAAAAGATATAACATGCTAACAGGTGTATCGTTAATTTCTGACAGGGTTGTAGATGAACGCAAATCTTGAAGAAAAATCATTAATACAATTTTGGTGAATGTATTGAAGTAGTCAGTCAGTATTTAGCCCTGTTTCTTATATTCCTTGATTTGAATTGCAATGTGACGTTTCTTGCGAAAACAACTAAACTTTTAGATCATATTAGATTTCAAGTTTTAGTATTTGAATACATGGAGAGAAATTTTAATGTATAATAATAGAATAAAATTTGTTTACAAGTGAATTTTATACTTTGACTCAGAGAATTCATATTTTGGTCCAAAAAGCTATCAAAATGAGATATAATAGGGGCATATTAAACTTCCACCTCATAAATAATTTGATAGATTTAGATAAATGTATATGGCATACATATTTTTAGTATATCTGTTAGATATATAATTGGATTTATAAACCAAAATTATTTTAATAAAATAACTAGGACGATATCAATAGAAATAAATACTACATTTGGTACAAAAGAAATTTGTGTACTTTAAATTTTATATGGCGAAAATGACAAATGCAAAATAAAACTTAGAAATAGAAAATTAATTAATGAGATAATAAATAATTTTATAGAAGTTTATTTTTCCATAGTTTGTTAAAAGTATTACTTTCTATGGTTACTACGGTAACATATAACATATAATATTGATTCTAACATGCTTTAAAATCTACCTGTGTTTTTGTGCTTGCATATACTTTCACTTTCATCCTCGTTATCAGGACAATCTCTTATATTATTGCAAGTCCAAGATTTTGGTATACAGTGACTACAAATGAAAAACAAACAATGATTACCCACAAGGGTACACCGCGCCCCCGCAAATTACTTATTATCATTAAATTTCTAACTGTGATGATTTTATATAAAAGTAATAAGTTCCGACAGCTGTTTTTTTAAAGATGCGCAACCACTCTGGAATGCTCCACATTCAATGTCTCTTTGAGCTAGTATTAAATAGTGATAGGTATAGAGGAAGAATTTATATTGAAAACATTTTTTATACTCCCTTACAAGGAGATAATACTTTGTGAAGAAATGTATGAAATTATTTTAAGAACTACCGTGGACGACGATATCTTTTTTGATTACTATTCCACCCATTCCACCAGTTAGCATTTTGACCATGGGAATTTCTGTATCTGTTCTGTTCTCTTATACGTCCGCGACCACGCGCTCTTCCTCGTCCTGTTTTTCCCCGCCTCTGCATTCTAGACGGACAATAGAATTCATCCGATAAACATTTACCAGCATTATCGGTCTTTTTTCCAACAGGAAAATGTCTAAGATGTCTGTCTAATTTCGTAGGTTTTTGTATAGCAAACTGAAACCGAGTATTATTAAAGCTTGTCTTTTCTGCTGTACATTTTAATATTTCACAAAATTCAAATATGTTTTTCACAATATTGATCCAACACCATGGAGCAACTTGCCCATTGGGATTCCGACAATAGTTATGAATGTTATGTTTCTAAAAAAATAATAAGTAGGATAGGTATATCATTTTATGTAAAGTATTTATATGTAATAAAGTCTATATTCAGCAAATAAAAGTAACAACCACATTTCTGATGATATTAAATGCTCTTTTATTCTATAGAAAAATTGTAGTAAATGACATTGTTAGTTGCTTCGATAAGGTCACATACAAAATAGCAATTTAAATTTAAACATTTATAAATAAAAAAAATCGCATGCACCTTATACAACACTTTTAATAATTTTATTGAATTAATTTATATATGAATGAAACTGCGGTGAACGATATTGTTACAGATTATCATTTACACTAGACTCGGACAAGAATAATTATTCGTGATTAACTATACCTATTATGAACTTTCTGTTTAAATAAGATTAAAATTAATGATTGATAAATAACAGTTATAGGATAAAGTATAACATTTTGCAACCAGCTTAATTTGAAATGACCTCTATACATAGGTAATGAAATATAAGTACTTTTATAAAATTAAATCTTCATTATAGCAGAATGTATACATATAAGATACATTTAAATAAAAAAATGACTTACAATATTGTCTGCTGTTGTTTGACGTGAAGTTGGCCAATTTAAGCATATATTATTATTTTTAGTAATATTTTTTGTTCCCTTATAGGTAATTCCTTTAGGATCATTTACATCCAAACAATCTGAAAATTGTAGCAAGTATTTCATTTAAAATGAGCATTCTTCAACCCTCTGCTGTGCTTCAATACATTGTTTTGTGTTTGAAAAATTTTATTGTGATTCAAATACGTCCACCAACCCCAATATTTTCACATTTTTAAATGCTATTTTTAACAATCATTGTGAAAAAAGTATAAAACTAACAAAGTTAAAATTTTAGACAACTATCCAATGACCTACCTATGCAAAAGTTGTTAGTCATATACTTTTTTTACATTTTTGAAGAGAAAATTAAACCTAATTTGATGAACCGATAAATGAAATGATTTAAAACCACTTAAAAAGTTAATAACTAATTAATATTACCTTTAGAATATATTTGACCATTTTTTACAGAAAGTAAAATTATCGCGAAAATGCATTGTATATATTCCATAAAATTTTTGAATCTGGAAATAATCAAACAGCAGTAATTTGTGATCCACAATTTTTCAATATATGTACATAATTACTTTGTTTTAGAACTAAATATTATTAAGTATAATCTTACCTTTTCTTTGTAAAGAAATAAAAAAGTAGAATTAATCTGAAACTACAGTTTGTTTAGTTTTGGTTCAATATATTAAGTTCATGAAATTGTATCTTCAGTGCATGATAATTATTAGCAACTACATATTTAAAAGATATTTGATCTTCTTTAGAACTGACACCTCGATAATGAACCATAGGTATTAGATAGTCACAAAGCAGATTAAAACTTACATTTTGGGTATGAAATAAATATTTAAAAAATGAAGACATAATCGATACGTGATTATCTGGTTGACGAGTTCATATCCACATTGCCGTGTCTAAAATTAATATGTTTTTAAATATTTTCATAATATTAAATACGGTTAGCTAAGATTTTTAGGTTGGTATAGCTAGAGCTAGAAGTAACTATGTACAACAGGTATATTGGTACATAATTATTTTTTAAAGTTTAGAGCCTTTGGGGAACAGTCAATATCTAGTGCAAAAAATGGTCATCTCAATTTATCTGTGATCGTGTCAAGTATCCACAAATTAGTTCCAGTGTAGCATTCTCTATCGCAGACAAGCGCCTATGTTGAAATTTTGAAACAATTTTTCGATTGCACAAAAAACAGCACAATAAGGTTTTCTTTGGATTATTATGTATAATTTTAGTAAGTTTAAGGATAGTTTTAATATTTCGGACGATTTGCTTAGTTTTTTGTTAGGTTTTGCTAAAAATAAGAAAGTCAACAAAATATATTTTAATATCTGACATGTTTTAATATGATTAATATTTTCATAAGCAAATTAGCTAAATGATTAAAATAAAATCCTATGCATTATATAAAGAATTTATAAACCACAAATTTCATTTTATTTAAATGCATTGAATTTTGTAACTACGTGTATGTATATGTTAATAATTTCCTGGCGAAAGTATTTATAATATTGAATATGTATAATGAAATTTTTATTGCAGCAAACACACAAAATTTAAAAATAATTAATCTGGCAAGCCTTTGACAGTACTAATACGAAATGAATATAATCTAACCAAAAGATGTGTAAAAATATGGGTTTAACATAAAAAACAACTTTTTAAGATCAAATCAAAACTAAATAATTATGTGCATTTTTTACACCCAAGCTGAAGCATGATAAGATGGTCAGTCAAGCTTGGTAATTGAAAGTACAACTATCTAGTTCATCCGAAATCCGAAAATCAAAATCTAGTTTTTTAATAAGATTAAATAATATTTTAGAGGTTTTAAATAATCGACCCGAAAGATTATCAAAATTAAAACCTGAGATGCTTCTTTCAAAGCAATATTTTATTTGATATAGTATAGAAATTAGATATGTATATAGTTAATTTTTTTTAAATCGAAATATATTTTATATACTACTTATATTTTGATACTTCAATGAACGATACAATGTATGTATATATTGAATGTAATTTACTTCCCAATTTACTGTAATAAAACAATTGTTTACAACAGAACCATAAAGAGCAGTTTACCTTGAACACCAGAAAACATACGATATAATTATATTACTACAATGGTTTTATGGTATTTGACCACATGAAACCTTTATTTACCAGAAAACAGTGTATTTGATATTGAGAGCAGACCCTAAGTCAGTAAAGGATGAAGAGGTAAAATGAAGGGAGAAAAACTCAACCAGCAGCAAGAAATCGCAAAAGTAAACAAATAAGTTTATATAGGTATGTAATTAGCAAAAATCTATATAATTGTATATGGCTTTAGTCTTTTCTTTGAAAATATCTAACAGTACCAAATAGTTGTTTAACCATTCCTGTGTCATCATTGAGCGAAGATGGGTTTTCAATCTACGAAGAGTTGAAAAGGTTCTCTTCGAAATTGATATGGTTACCGGCTTGTGGTTACAGCTTGTGTATTTGGATAGCAGCAATTGGGTAATAGTTTGTTTATTAATGATATCACATATTGTGGAACTTTTGTTGTTTTCTTACTTTGCTATCTTGGAATATACTCTGCGGAGCATTTAGGCTTCCATGTATAGCTTTGCCAATGTTGATGTCACTTTGTACAAACTCTTTACTTCACCGAAAAGAGTCTTTGTTATCTGACCACTGGCAACTTCGATCAAGAAACGCTCAATAGTTCGGCTGATCGAATCGTCTACTGATTTCTTGAATCAACCAATCTATGAGCTCAATAAATAGTGCTGTCGATAGTGTAATTTTACATCATTGTGATGATGGTAGGTATCATTGGCGCCTACTTGAAAGCGAGCTGGGGCGTGCTTATTTCTGTGGTAACACCTACTACTTTATTAAATTAGCTTGAACCAAGCTTCTGTTCCCTTAATTTCTTCTCTACTACTGTTAGTAGTTGACTAATAAAAAATAGGTTGCTAAAAACAGTTGAACTGTCTACCAACAGTTGCTCACAATGAAAAGATCCGTTACTAAGCGACAAAACCGTAACAAAATATTAACTTATCATTATATAATAAGTATCCACAATAGTACACTAAGTGTGTCCAAAAATGGCGAAATACCACCAAAATTTTAGTTAAAAACAAGAAAAAAATAAATCAAAATAAATATTGTAGTTATGAAACCTTGGAATTGGTAAAAATGCTCAAAACTGTAAAAATAAAAATAATCCAAAATAAATCTAAGATAAGAAAATCGATATAAATACAGCAAACGTCAGTTATTTATAATAGGACATATTTCGACAAAACATTTGTCATCATCAGCAATGAAATTACATTTAAAAGTGGTTATTTTCTAAAAAAAGACATACATACATTAGCTAAAGTGGTGCCTAGTGGTGAGCCCATGGTTACACCATCAATTTGTTTATAAAGTTTGTTATCAAAAGAGAAAATCCCTTGAATAGCCTTGAGTAGCTTGAGTAGCTGTATATAAAAAAAGACTGAGCTTCAGAAAATTATCAGGTAGATACTATAACTAAAACATGAAAATTATACTACCAATGATTCTAAAAGAAACTGACACAACTATTCTGTAACTATCTTCTGTAAAGGATTGAGTGAAAACTTGATATCATTGGTTGTATTCTTTCATCAAACTGAATCTTTTCTTATACTATATTTTCGGAAAAAGATAATTATTTTCCATCCCTCTATGTGTACACTATTAAGGCTGTTTCTAATAAACATTCGTTTCACCCATTAAACAAAGTCATCAACCGGGTCATTTTGTTTCTGAATCAGCCGTCCATTTTATTTTAAGTAGGAACCTAATAAATTACTTTAAGTAAGATATTAGGTTTTTGTGCATATTGTAAATAGTACATAAATATTAGAATATAAAAGTTCATTCAAAATAAAAATGCTGATAGTTATATACGTAAAGAATACTTAATATAATTGAATCAATTTATCTAACTGTTTTGAAACCTTTAAAATTTATTTTTCCATAGAGTACATTTTGTTACTTTATTCTTACTCTTATAGTGCATATTCCAAACACAGATTTCTTGTCCAGAAATCTCATTCAAACAAAAACTGTTATACTTGCATTTTAAATAGACAATTTGACTATTCATAAATTTTAGAAAGGTATTTAAAGAACTGTTTTTAGACATATGACGTATAAAAATTTGCTTTCGCAATTAACAATTTTTGAAATACCTAAGTATAAATCCTAAAATAAGTGAAATCTGAAAAATGATATTTTTAAATATTACTGCAAACAAGCTTAATATGAAACAAATAGATTTTAAAGTTTTAGTAACCCTAATATAAAGAAAACGCCGAAAAAGTTTGCACGGTTTGACATCAAACATAACTGATTTCTTCGATAGTTAATATAAAGTTTTAGACTTTGTTAGTTCTAAAATTATAAAATATCATATATTTAACCCTCCGTCGACGATAATGGGGTACAAATGTACCCCAGCACTGGTTTTTGGTATAATTATATGGCCTCTTGTGTTTAAAATATATTTAGTTGTCCTTCATATGAAATAAAACATTTGATTCTACTTTTGAAATTCTGTCATTGGTGGCATTCATAAGGCCCTGGGGTAAGTTGTCATATCTGCCCAAGAACTTCGGATTGAAAATGCAGAACTTCTTGTCAAAACTGCAATCGTTATGTTTGTGGGGAACACAGTGAGAACGTGATTAGATGCAACCCTCAGTGTCAGTTAAAAACTAAGATTAGAAACTTTCACGCTTTGTATACTTACCCTACACAATATGTCTGTGCAGAAATAATTTTTTTTTTTGGATTACGAATGAAGTTCTATATTTCCATATTACTAAGTGTAGGTAGGTAATATACATAAATATAAACATCATAATGTTATGATTTTTTATATAAATTTGGTAGTAATGAGATAGATATGATGGCATAATATAATAGTAACAAAAATTAAAATTTTTAAGTATACACTAAGTAAAATAAGAGCGGGGTACAAATGTACCCCATTTAGGGTGACTGTGTCGTAAAAAATATTATCGTCGACGAAGGGTTAAAACACAACATATTTTAAAATATCATATATTTAAAACACAACATATTTTGAAATTCAACACCCAAATTGATTTAATTATTTTAAGATGTTAACTAACACACCTTTTCTTCATTTTTTATATTCCTTTTTTAAATGAATTTATAAAATTACTTATGGTTATACAACATTGATTAACCTAGCAGTAGAAAATTGAAATTAAAGTTAATGGTAACTAAAGCTTTATATGAACTAATGAAGCCATATAAATTCTATGTTATACATATTTAAAAAAATTTTTTGATACTATGTAAAATAGGCATCCTTAGCAAAACAGTGACAAAAAGAGTAAATCAAAGTTTATATAGTCAAATTTTTGAAATAAATTTTAAAAAATCCTTGTTGCAATGTATGAATATTATAGTCTGTTTATCTATTTCTATTGGGAAAACCCAATTGACTTTCACTGAGCATGGGTTCAACTATGACTCTGGTCCGGTTTTCTAACATTTTTGTGTACATCTTCCCAATATGACTAACGAGTGATATCCTCTACATGTTGCAGTCTTTCTTGCTGCCTTTTTTCTTCTCTTTACCAGTCTTTAGGTGCTTGTTGGCCCAACCAGGCTATGTTAAAAATGTAAAGTGATCCAATTTATGACGATGTCTTTCGGTGCTTTAACCACTTCTGTTGTTATACCGTCAATTCCAACTGCTTTGTGACTTTGGCTCTTCTGAATTTTGACTTCCTGCGGCAAAATGTTTGGCTCATGATGTTCAGGGTGTAAATTGCATACTTGGTTCTTACCTTTTATCTGATTTAGAAGGGCACTAAAGTACTCTTCCCACCTATCTTTTATTTCCTCATCTTTAATAGTTTCAGTTGAGTTGAAGCTGTCATCTCTAGCAATGATGCTAAAACAAGATTTTGACCATTTTTGTAGTTATTGAACTCTATATAATATATAGAGTTCAATAACTACAAAAATGGTCAAAATCTTATTTAGTTTATCTACCTAATTATAAGTAGTTCATGATTAGAAGTCAAAATAATCAAACAACATATAACTTGTAACTAAGCAATGTGTAGATATAAAATTGATTTTGATGGCCTCATCAAATTTCTTAAAATGTGAAATTCCATAAGAAAACTCACACCAACCACTAAATAATTTTAAGGAAAATGATTTTGTTAAAATTTTATTGAGTCAGAAAATCACGTAACTTGCACTTTTTTATGTTCACAAATAAACCTATGTATAATTATGATCTCTCCCAACGACCATATAAGGAATTTTACGTTGATTTTTCTAATAAAGGATTCTACTAATATAATATTTTTTAATCTGACGATTGTTTATTGAGTGATATCGCTCTCATTAAAATTTCATCAATCGATTCACGTGGTATGTTATTCACAAGACGACGCCATCATCAAATTTTTTTACAACTGAAAAAATGGACTCAATGCGGCTGATCAAATGATCGTCAAAATGCCATTATTAAACAGACACCTTTTAAATATTTTACTTAGTATTTTCTTTAAAAAGTTAATCAAACTTATAGTAAAAAGTGAAAGTAAATCTTTGCACTATTGAAAATGAGGTTCATTGATTTAAGATTGTAATTAGTTGTACAATATAGTCAACGTATAATGTTGTAAAGAGAATGATAGAATTTATTATTTTTTGGTTGTAGAAACGTTTTAGTATTTGGGGCGTGGCCTCAAAGTTGATCCAACAATCCAGGTGTTTATTCCAAAGTAAATTTCTATACCAACTGGATTAAACAAACCATACCAGCAAACTAATTACTGAGCAGCCGGTAGCCGAGTGGGTAGCGCGCTGGACTACGGATCGGGAGGTACCCTGTTCGAAT
>JAUYWI010057289.1:0-16569 GCA_034780595.1 Parotoplana pacifica | reverse complement strand
GCCGGCCCTAGTCACCCAGGTACAAAATCCGACCTTTTGGTTGTTTTGTACCAGCCAAACAAATCTATCGTACACACTCATCTTGGTATCCTGGGTAGCATTCATGCACTAGTTAGGGATGTTCAAGTCATACCAAACTGCGGATTCTTTTGGGAGATATGCGAATAAATCCAATTGTGATAATCGAAGCTTCGTAGAGGATGTTGTCCTGTACCTATTTTAGTTGGGTAACCGCAGCCCGAATCCCGTCGAATAATCAGAAACTGTCCTTTCTTGCGGCTTTATGTCCAATTTCTTCGAGAAATAAGTTTGCTGGAGTTGTACAAAATGTGATTTATCTTGCCAAATCTCATAAACTTTTGGGAGCAGCTTGCGCCTAATCTTAACTTTCTAGGTGTTACGGTCTTTGAATTAACCCTCACTTCAAAATGTTTGCGAAACATAAAAATAGAACCACCGACGGAAAATAATATATTCATTAGATCATAGATGGTCAAATAAATAATAATAAAAAGCTACCTACAGAATTAATTTATAACGGTACCAAAGTCCAAAATTGTCAATATGCGTCACTATCATATTATAGATTAAAGAATAAATTCATTATTAATTTAAGAAAAAATCCCGAATTCAGAAGTGCTACATTTGCTACTTAGTTGTGGTCTTTAGCTTGAGAAACAAATCGATAACTTTACCTTAAATTAAGTAAATTCAGAGAATTTATAGTTTTTTATCATTTACATTCAAAAATGAAAATAAAATTTAACCCAATAAAATAACATGAACATTAATTTTCATAATCTTGAAGATTAAGAAACAGATATCTTTATTACCTAATTTTACTATCCATCAATTTGAAATACACATAAGCAAAATTAGAAGATTAAACGAGTTAATTTAAAACTCCAATTCCTTGTCTATAATATGACATGTGAATTTTAGTATCTAAGTTTATAGAATCTGAAAGCAGAGCTTTACTATTCAAAAAAATCTAACAATGTAGAATTTGTATAGATTATACTTACTAACATTCTTATTTGTAAAAGTCACAAATCATTGAAATACAACATTATGTAGATCAAAATTAGTTATAACGTCGACATCTCATTTCTACATTGGTTAATAAGTTGGCATTATAAAATTAAATGACAAATATCCACAAATCAAAGTAAGAATTCATTCTAAATCTCTAGCTTTGCGGATAGGAAAGTCAATATAATTAATCAAAACATTAACATTTTTAATGCTAAATTCCTTTTCTTTTCGTAACCAAAAATTTAAATATCTAAATTACTAAAAGTAATATAATCAAAAGTTGAAACCAGAATATTACTAACAAAAAGCAAATTTGAGCATAGAAATGTATTATTTGAACTTAATCCATCAATAATACCATCAAAGAAGTAGTTTAATTCTGTAACATTGCACAAAATAGCAATACAATACTTTTGTAAACTTGATACGGTTTACTTGTTCAGGATTTAAATATTCAGCCTTAAGTAAGATGTCATTCAAACATAACCATAAATTATGTAGGTACAACTAATTATTTCTTTACCTATGTATTTTTAATGAGTAACCACAAAACAAATCTTTAATTTATTTTATACTAAGCAATCTACATAAATATTCTCAGATGCAAATTTACAAGAAAACAACTTTAAAACGACATTCTATCATTAATAACCAGCTGTACTATTGATAGCAAATAGCATATCAGTTTCATAATACATATGATATGTTTATAATAATTCCCTAAACGTTGCATACATTTAAGGGTACCTAAATATATCATAGAGGCAAACTTGCAAAAATAGTATGAAATTTCGCTATTTTGTTACAACAGGTCATTTAATAAATCACACTATGAAATTAATACTAGCATAATAGCAGGATAACTTCATTTTTAATGAGGTTATCAACTTGTCAATAATTACCATTTTATTAGGTACAACTTTAGTTATTTAGGTATGTTTTTGAGAATTCATACTTTACTGATATAAATCTGTGATACTGATATGCAATTCAAAATAAAAGTAATTTTGAGGCAAATTATGTAATATGGCTATTTTACTACTCATTCAACTTAAGCATTAAAATTTTAATAAAAACTGTATTTTATTCTGATCAGAAACGGCGATTAAGTTAAAATGCTAGAAGGATCCTATCTAGTAATCCATGGATATAAAATAGTAGGTACTGGAAATGCAATTATAACTTTGTATTACCTTTATTATTATACACATCCAAGTAATTAGGAGCGCTAAAAATTGTGATTAATGCAGGGAAACCGGTTGCTTGGGATTTTCTGTACATTCGATAGCTAAAATAATACGTAGAAAAACTTTCTACCTATAGAAGTGTATTATTGTAGATAGGTACTTAACTTATATAATAAAATATTTATAAAGAATTTATTTATAAAGAAGTCCTATACTAAATATAGTATCCCATAAAACAATTGATTGTAATAGAATAAAAATAGATACAACCACATTAAAAAATCTGCAATACATCACTCATAAAAATAGTTAAAATTAATTATTTAGAATCAATATGATAATAATAGGTTTTTGTGTGTGTATATATATATATATATATTTATTTATTTGTGAAGTGATAAATCTTCTATAAACGAAAACCCTGCCATACATCTAAATAATAGCTAATTTAATTTACAAAAAATGATGTAGTCCTACACAGAATATGATCTAATATATCCAAAAAGAAAGTAGTTAGTGGTGTTATCCGGTAAGCGTGCCTACAACGGCAGGCTTCATATTCAATCACTCAATGCCTAAGCAGTTATAAATAAAATGAATCAACGGCTTAGGATATTTTTACAACAAAAATCACAAGGCCTTTTTCTTGTCCTTCAACCGGAACTCTGTATCCAGTCCACATAAGTCAGTCAGTATTAGATTGAACACTACTGCAGCTGCTCAATAACAACCACTCTTCCACCTCTCACATTGCTCACTAATACCTTCATCAATCGTGGAGACCAGGCAAGCAGCAATAATGATGCACACCAAACAGATCAGATAACATACCACCAAAAAAGATTCGCCTTTCTACTGCAACAACTGTACTTGCCTACGGATAGGCTGGTAGGTACACCCTGGATCACAGAATGGACTCATCAGCTACACAAAATAAATGTCAACACTACCAAGCACCCCCGCTAACCATGAAAAGGAAGTACACCTCTACTTTGATTTCCTTACGCATAAAATCAAAAGCAACCAACATTTCCTCACTGTTAAGAATAAAAGACTCACCTGTTAACTATCTTACTTTGACTATTCAATGCTTAAAATGTAAAATCAATTCTTGTACTTTATTAATAACAAAAAGATATACCTGCAATCACTTCTATTAATTGAACATTAAATATCATACTAATGACCCATTGAATAGAAAAGAAAGCAAAACATAAAATATGTATTTCGTACTGTATTTAAGAACGAACATAAGGGTTAGAAATCTATTGTGAAGTATACCAATATTATTTTAAATATCGAGTAAATAAAGACAAATTTAGCTTCAGCCATACTAATGATGATGCTGTATTCGTATGGCATTGTGTTGTAAAATTACAGAGGTTAGCACCTGATGCAAAGAGTATCTCTATTAGCTCAAATTATGGCTTTACATATTAATATGGGTGAAGATAGAAAGATTTCTATTAACCACCCTTTTAACTCCACACTAGAATTTTAGTATGAAAACTAAGTCATATTGAATCCGGAAAAGTACTGTTTAGAACCAACAAATGTTTTTTATTGAATACATTTGTCTAGAATGTTACAATATTAATTAAATAATTTAAAATAAAGAATAGCATATAATTTCATTATGTTGCAAACTTGAGATTTTACATATGGTTTATAAACAAGATTTGTAGATTGAAAATTAAAAAAGATTGGTACGGTAGTGATTCAAAGTAATTTCTTTGAACAGAGAAATGTAGAAAATTTTCAAACTATACATCACCCATACCTACGTTGCATAAAATGTCAATTTAAAATTAAAGTTTTAACACTATATCGATCAATCTTTAAAATTAAGAGGGGATGTGGTTAGGAGACTTACAGTGTTAATGCACCATTAAATAAAAAACTTTTAAGACTGAAATTGAACTTGCGGCCCTTACACGAGGACGTATATAACAGAAACCAAACATTCTATTTGACATAGATAATGTTTTTATATACATGTAGATACTCTAAAAGTAATTTTGAAGGTTCTAGAGATATTTTAGTGATTTTATAAAACAAAATCAATAAATTAAAAAACAAATTCAAATTTTTCGTTGGTATTTGTCTTCCAGGACTAAAATGAAGTAAATGGGATAACGTTTAAATTTATGACCTAAATAAATTGGCTTCTATATTCCTTTTCTAATTGGCGGCGTAGACTTTGTCTATATGGGGCCTAAGGTGGTTTAATGATCGACTAAGGGTCGTCTTTCTGGATGCTAATAGTGGCTAGCCAGGAGTTAGTGTAGGGTCACTTCTTTACTACTGGTCCAATTGTTATTGTTGGGAAGCAGGTAATTTTATAGTGTTTGCCAACCAAGCATTAAAACTGAATTCCCAGTCAAATAACATTCCTTTAGTGTTTTTTAAAGATTTTCGAAGTATAAAGGCAAGATGCTAACTTTTCAATAAATATGGAAATTAGCAAATCATTGTTAACTCTAATTGTTCAATAAAATCCACACAAAATAGAGAAAAAATACACAACTAAGATTTTATTAAAGAAATACAGTTGAAACTGTAAGAAGACGGAACTTTGGAATTGCAATATCTCTGACATTATACCTCCTACCTATTGAAACTATATAAAGAATATGAAGAATAGTACTGCTGTATTAGAAAAGGTTGTACACCCTGAATTATTTACGTTACGTTTAGTGGTATAAAGCCCCTGATCTTCTCTTTTTGCGAGAGAGTGAGAGCTACCAACTTCCGCCTAGTACAATAGAGCTGTCACAATCTGGCTTTAGTGAATATCACTTGTTTCTTCTTACATAATACTAGCCAAAAGCAATTTTCTCGATCAACTCAACCAAAACATAATACATGCATTATATTCTTATGAAATCAGTTTAGCAGAATTCTAGTAGTTAACACACTTTCCTATTTAGGTAATACTTTCAATACCAAATAATATAAACACATATTACCTACGATGTTTTAGTGAGTATCAAAATATTCTACAGATATACCAACAATAATTTATTCATTATAAAAAGAATAGAGAAAAGTACTATGACTTCATTACTACCGTACCTCAAGGTTAAATAAATTAAGAATACACCATTAGAGTAATTTTGCTACCTCTACAGCGTACAACAGACACTAATCAACCGGATCCGACTTCAGAAAATAAAAAACGTCCAAAAACGTCAATCTAAACAAATCAAAGTAAATAATGATTCACATCAACTGATTAACAACACCTAGAAACTTGCCTAGCCAGCTTTATTTTACACAGATACTTTTATAATTTTGGTTTTAATACCAGTTTCTAGCTTTAATCATACCTGACTGGCAATTGTTTTAATTAATATGCTATGTAATTAATACACTAATAGCAAACATCTAAAATTTATAACAATAATTCATGCAAATGCGGTTAACATTATCATAATGAATAATCTCTATTACAAGAATAATACAATGCGCAAGTAGTGCATAAATATAGGTATTTCCTAAAGTTTTATTATTATATCTACAAAGTAAAACTATATTAGCTGATACTGTTTATCAAAAAATATAATTTCTATAAAAATCGATAGTACTAATATACAAAAGAAAAAGGAATGCACAATAATAATAATATCTATAGGTTGTATTCACAATTGTAGTCAATTATAAGCAAGGCATGAACCATTTTGTATAAACCCCCAAATAAAACTAATCATGATCTCAACAAGCTTCATCAACTCAAACATAGTAACAGCAGACAGCAAAACAATCAACATTAATTATATGCCCATTAGTCTAAACCAAGCTAAAACAAAGATCTAGGTAATATTTTCAATAAGTTTCTCAATTAAATACTTTGAACAATCGATATGAAATAATATTTAGGTAGTAGTCAACGATAGAAACATAATTTCGACAGCCATAAATCTCTAAAAGTTGAAGTACCTAAACAACTTGCTATACATCATTAATTGGAGTAGGCTGTAGAAGATCACATAAGGTTAAATGTAGTTTTAAATAGTTCTAAGAGATATTTGATTTTTTATATCTATTTGCTGGAATTTGTAAATCTATACAGACACCTATCGTATTCCGAACAATTTGAATAGGGATCTTTCTAAAACTAGTTGAGTGAAAACCGAATTTCAAAAACAAAATTTCGAAATAGCTTTTTAAATGCTTTTCTTATCATGTGGATAAATTAGACAGTTAAATTAATCAAAATATTCAAACAGTATAAAAATCCTTACTGAAGTACATTCTGTCAACTTTTATTATATAAGTGAAATTATCTCTATATGTTATCTACTAATAATATTATGCTAAAATCAATACAGTTTGCCCTATCTTTCACATTAATAAATATATAATATAATGTTCGATAAAAGTTGCAAATTGAAACGCATGCAATGAATGATGTTGACACTAAAAAGTGTCAGTGCTTTGTATAGTTGACACTAATGCAGACACTTAACAAAAATCAATATTGCAAAAAGATCTCTATTATGGTTTCGGCATCGAAAGTGTTTGCATGAACTTTAAAATGCAGAAAAAATTCCCTGTCGCATTATAAGAAACAATTACTATATACTGCATATTAAACAGAAATATCTATCTTTAATTTTAAAACTACATACATAAGTCATGCATAAAATATGAAGCAACCAATAATAGGTTTAGGTACACTAACTAGAAATATAATATTGAAAAAAGATATAATTAATAAACTACACTAGTAAAGTATTGCTTATCAGTTTAGTCAAAATAAAATGTTGAATGTAATCAAACATGTAATATTTTTCATCAATAGTCCCCAAGTGTATATATTTATCACCGTGTTCTGATGATAATTTGGCACATGGATTTTATGTTATGAAGTTGACAATAATGCGAGTGATAGAGTTTTGAACAAATAGGTTTGACATATTCGCCTGATGTTAAAACTTTCCTCAAGGCATCAAAAATAGTTATTTAGATATTTTTACAAAATACAAATAGTAGGTAGCAATTCATATGGATATTATGTACATCATTTCTTTTATAGTTGAGTGTCTGTATCTATGTAAAGTCATAAAAATTTTACTCAACAATATATACACAATCATACATATACAAAGTATCTTTATTTGAGTGTTACATACTTACTAATATGTAGTAGCATAATCCTTTATTAAATAACAATCCAACTTACCCGGCGTCTTGTGCTTCGTGGGCACGGATAATGGAGAGGAGATTGTTGGCTTGTAGAAACTGGCAGCAGGCTGCATAAGTATAAAAATAAGAGCAGCCTCGTACCGAGTTATGCAGGAAATGTTCCGTGTTTTTTTCCTGGCCAAAGTCCTCTACTGGATCAGACCATAACATGTCACACATAGGACCATACCCAGGAGGTTCCTTGAAGCGATCCAACTGTATAGCAATAAAGTAGGCAATTGTTAATAAATACCTGCCTAATATACAGTAAAATTAAGTTAAATATATAATTATAAAATGAAACATATTTTTAATTGAAATATTAAATCAAATATGTAGTTCTTCAGCTACGTTATTTATCCTCTCTATCCACCAAATTAGGTCAATAAAAGCAGTTTTGGTTTAATACCTGACAAAGAAAAGGAGTATGATTTTATCCCCACATATAGCTGCGCCGCTTAAAAGCATGCAAAATGACTAAACTCATTTTAAAACACATAAATTCATTAACTGATAGTCTGTGTGTACCTAATATAGAATATGCAGCAGCTAATGCAATCATCACATTTCTAGTAAGATTGCAATTTAAGTGCAAAACCTAAATATGTATATATATCCTACACCCATAGATTAACCAAACACGTTTAGAAAGAACCTACGAGTTAGCTAGGCCGGAAGATACATGAAAGTAGACTTTATCAATGAAAACAAATTAGAAATAAAGTATCCGATTTCTATTGTTCCCCATGTTTGGTAGAATATTTATTATTATCCGCTGAAGCAGAATCTCAAGGGGAGAGAAAAGAAATACAATTTACTGAACAAACCCTGCAGTGCATTATCAACAAGAATTGTTAAGAAAAATAAATAAGTAGCTACATGAAATGAGGTATAAATAAATAACTGGAAATGATGAATGGAAAAATAATGTATATATAATTATATTTGAATAAATACATGGTCTAGCTATTTAATCTAATCTCGTCGTTTAAAAAGCAACTGTTAATACTGGCCTGTCTGTTTATTTTATGATACTCAGAACTCACAATTAAATGGGATAATGCATATTTATAGTTTCACTTATTATCGTTTAGCATATTATCGGTTCGTATATTATCAGTTTGCATATCATCGTTGCATGCCATATTCCAAAAAATATTGTCTCACATATTAGAAAATAATAACATATTTATTTTGAATATTTTGTAAAATCTATTGTTAAAATAAGTTATAACAGATGTGTACAAGTTGACAAAAACGATAATATATGTTTTCTTCATAGGATAATGTATGTTATGTTGTGGATAGTTGACAATAAATACAAACTGAAATGAAAATTTATAGTGTCTATGATCAGAAATACGACTTTTAATAATACGAAACGTATGCTAAACAATACACTTAATGTTATAACGTTATGACAAACAATACAAATCTTGGTTCATAAAATAATTGTAAATAAATGGCTATTATGCAAAAACATTACGCACCCAAAAAATCAAATGTATAGATCAAAATGTATAAATCAAATGTATATAGATTAATATCAAAATATTATCCAATCCATATTTTACGAATATTGTTGTTTTGTAAGACTATATAATTTTCTTGGTATACTCAATACCAAATAATAAACTGAACTATCCATAGAATCAATTGGCATCTCTCAAATATTAAAGTATATTTTTATAGATAGTTCAGTAGCTATACTATTACATAATAAGTATACCAGAAAACGTATTTAAAAGAAAATTATAGTTGAAAAGTGTAAATAATCTTATTGTCTCACAAAAAAAACAATTTCGTAAAATATGGATTGAATAATATTCTGTTTAAAGTTGATATTTGATCTAATCAATACAAACAACACTCTTTAAAAACACTACACAACGGGAACACATAAATCAAAACTTGAAATCAGAGCGTGTTTAGTTTGGGAGCTGTCGTTATCAATTTTATGAAATTCTATACGTATTAATTTAGAGTAAGTTAAATCTTCCAATTTTCCATTAACATACGCAATATATAGGATTCCAACTGCATGGGCCCATTTTTGATTTATATAGAATAATAAGGTTCGACAGATACTTTGCAAACTATGTAGGTAGATATCGGCTGCCAAAGTCGAACTTGTCGTGTCGCTTGGAAATTTAATTTAGTATCAGTGTAGGTATGTGTGCCTATTATTTTATACGTAATTAATGCAAGCACATGCATGCCTACATGTTCTATATACAGCGTGGGCCATAAATTACGATGAAAGGTATCGATCTCTATTGCTGAATGGAGGACACTTTGAAAAACAAAAGGAACTGACTTTAATAATTGTTGTTCAGCTTCTTCAGGAAGTATAATCAATTTATATGTTATAGTAGAAATGTGGATAACTCTGGTTGTGCTATGATCAATTTCCTATTACCTATGTATATGTGCATATTAGGCACGTATGTACATCTTGTCATATCGAACACACTGTAATTGTCATGGATAATTGATTAAAATACACCATGTATTTAGTTACCTTGCGTATATCATCAAGGGTATGAATTTCTGGTGAAAGACCTCCATGTACACAGATGAACTGTTGGTTTATTAGGGCGGAAAGGGGAAGACAGTCGAATGCTTCCATGCAAATGTCGTATACACGCGCAGAATACTTCATTTTACCTATAGATGTAAAAACAAAAATATAATTTCATTGTCAAGCAATTAAAAAAAAACCAGTAATATGCTAACAACAATAGATCACAATAAATAATAAGTAGGATCGAATAACCAACCACATTAACAACTAATATCAAATAAAATACAATATATGATTCCATAAAGATTCCTTTATAAAATTATTTAGTGATAAGGCTACACTTAAATTGTAAAATTCAAAATTATTTAAAACTAATAAATACGAGTATTGTAGCTATGTTACTTAAAAAATGATAGTCTAGGTAACTTTTTAGTTATTCAACTCTATGCATTTGATTTCCATTAATATATTAATTTTGATTAAAATCAATCCCTATAGCTAGAGCATCAAGCTTGAATAACTTTGTATTAGCAGTTAGATTATAAGCAGTTTCAAAAACGAAATAGACATAAGGTAGGCCATAAAGTGAGTTTTTAAATCAATAATTATATATCTAACAAGGATGTACTTGCAAAAAAAGAGTGACCCTTATTAATTTAATTTCTGTTGTGTAGCCAATTTATTTCTAGGATATTCAATATAAAGAGATACAATTTCTTAAAATATTCAACTACAGCTATAAAGAAAGGTGCAACTTTATAAAATTTAAATGACTCTTCAATACATTTATGACAATGTACCTACTTACTCATATTCTTTGTCAAGGAAAAAGAAATCACTTCCTTGCTGCTTTAATATACTTATTTCAAAACTTCAACAAAACAAATTTGAGTATTAATAATTTGTCAATAATAGATTGAAAATTAGAAATCGCAAACTATACAATTATTAATTTAATTTCTGGATAATATGTAGGTACATGAATACTCAATCTGAACCAGAAAAGTTCATATAGAGCAATTAATTTTTAGACAATATTATCTAAAGTATATTTCTTTAAACATTTAGATTAAGAATACTGTACTTTGTTAGTCTGAACTCAAATAATCTGTAATTCTAAAAAATATGTAAAACTAGTTGGAGATATAGACAACGAATTTTTAGAAATATATTCAAATTTTTCCAGAACTACTTTAACGAGTGAAAAGTAAAATATATAAATTTCTATTTTGTAAAATAATTAAGTGAAACATAAATACCTACCCATTGCAGGATACAGTACATAGGTAAAATTATCAGTGAAATAAATGTATTTAAGCCAGAATCAGCTAGAAAATTTCTAAGACTGTCAAAACAAAATAAAATCGATGCTAATATGGCAGGCACGTAAAATCGAATTATTTCAAATACCCACCAAATATTGTGAGCAATAGAATTTGTTGAAACAAATTGTCAACAAGCAATGAAAGATATTGATTCATAAACATAATTATCAAGAAAAGAACAATTGAACACATCATAAAAAGGAACCAATACAATATATAGACATAAAAGATAGCTAGAAGCCTACTTGAAAGAATCCCAAATAAACAAACTACATAGGAAATAGTTGAGTAGCTTCCAGAAATAGAAAAAAAAACTTTTTATCGAATATATACACCTACACACTAAATAAAATTATTTAAATAATACATAAAATAAGCATCTATAAAATTTAAAAAAGGCACATAATTTGATTTTTTCTGAAACTCAAATATTTTTTTAAACAACACTACATAAGTGCCAAAATCCCAAACGTGATATAGCGCTAATCTAGACAGAACTCTGTGACTGAGCTGAGGTTATAACCTTCTCAGCCAGAGAGTTATGCATAGATTATCGCTATATCACGTTTGGGAATTTGGTTCTGTATACCAGAACCACAGATACGTGTTTTGAAGATAGTACATATTCTCAGACCAAAATCATATCTAGAGAACAATAATGTGCACCCACCTCACCTTCACCTATATTTTTCAAATACACAGAAGACACATAGAATTCGTTTTAAATGTTTAATATATTCATGTAAAATTTGATATATGTATGTACTTTTACAGAAAACTTTGGTGATTCGTTTTCTTTACAACTTTCATACAATGCCATTTTATGATAAAAAGGATAGTTCGATAACATCATGACAACCAATTTGATAATATAATTGGTGAATTCGATACATTATGTTCCCCAATTTTACGCATAGTTTTGTTAAAGAAATAAGTAGATTTCTATTTCTATTTGGGTTTCTGTGTTAAAATACTAATTAATTACATAAAACAGACAAAAAATAATTTCTACAAAACCTATTTCTCAGAATTTCATTTTTAATGCATTATTAATTATACAACATTACTTTAAAAATATTTGCATCTATGGTATACACATATATGTACAATAAAAAAAATCAATAATAAATGTTTAAGGGATTATAAATTATCTTATAATTTCTTTAAAAACGTTGTTTGTACCTAACACAGCCTTCTTTCAACAATGAGCATCATTAAATTGACTAGTCATTCAAGATTAAACGAAACTTTATTTTGTTTCGACCAACTCAAGTAGAACGAAATAAAAGCTCACATTAAATTATTTAACCCTGAATCTATTATATCAGGAATATACTCCTTGCTACTTTTCCCAACTTAACACATATTATTATCCAACTATAGGTTTGCATAAAAGTCACATATTTAACCCCTTTCTCAATATCTTGTGCACACCTGTACCTACACATTATGAATGTATGTATATCAATCAATTTAGATCAGATTTTAGCTCATCAAATAAAGTTCAATAATTAAAATATATATACTTACGTACTTAAGGAACAAAATATTTGTTTTCTTATATAAAAAAAATATTATTTTATTTAAAAAATTTAAAATCAACTTCTTAACTAGATGGGTGTTTATTAAAACCACTACAAATCATTATATGTATTTTAGCTAAGTTTGTTGAAAAAAAATTAAAACTATATCTAGAAAGCAAACTATTTTTTTCTGCAAAATTCCTCTAATCAAAACAAAATTTGCAGAGAACATGTATACACCAACTAACTAAGTAAAAGTAAGAAATCTAACAAGAAAGAAAATCGAAAAACCACAAACCAAAGAATATAATATAAAATAAACTGTTTTTAAACTTGAATGATAAACGTTTTTCTTTAAAAAAAATACACAGTAGGTATACCAACGCTATAGAACACATACTTTCAAAACCCAAATAGTTTTTTTCTTTTTTGAATCGATTAGCTACCATCAAATGTTGAACAAATCTATATTGCAATTCTATGTATGCAGGTTCAAACAATGTATAGCTACTTTAAAATCTTGTTACTAATAGAATATATTTTGTCTACAAAAAATAATTGCATGTAGCGAGCAATTTTGTAAAGAATACTAATAAATTATGTTTCAATCCACAAATCTACATTTGTAAACATATCTGGCTCAATAATTTTAACCTTCGAAACCAATCTTATAATAGTCAATTCACAAAACAAATAAACTTACACTCTTGTTTGAATGTAAAAAATTCCGTCAAATGCCGGCATTCATGGTTGCCTCTGAGAAGGAAAAATGTGTTGGTATGTAACATCTTCATGGCAAATAAATAGAGAACGCACTGGAAATGAAAGAATAGAAATACAAAATAAATATCTACCAATTCTGGAGTTTCAGACTTTTATTAGTATAATTTCTTTGTAGAAATGAAATTAAAAAAAAAACAATTATGTTGTCAAAAAATAGTAGTTTCACAATATTTAATAAAATAATTCTGATGTAATTGGCGTTTTATCATAATAAATAACAGTTTGAAACAAAATTCATTAACAAGGTTTAACTACTACAACACATGAAACGCAGTAAAAGACACGAAATACTTCTATAGCCTAGTGATCCACTCACCTCAATGCTAAAATATCCACGATCAACGTAATCACCAAGAAAAAGATACCTTGTTGAAGATGGAGGACCAACCACCTCAAACAATTTCATTAAATCATAGAACTGTCCATGAATATCGCCACAAACTACAATCAAAATAAACCTCCAATTAACACTACAGAGATGCAAAATGATTAGAAATCATTAGCAAATAAACTCAGAAATTTTATTTGAATTTTAAGTAAATTACATAAAAATACCACTTTTTAATATAAATGTTAAATTCGGATACATAGTCAGCCGGTATTATAATATACATGTATTATAGAGAATGTTCACTATGCACGTGATTATCATTCTAAAAAACAAATATAAATTAACAGTGCACAAATGAATTTCATGCCTGGGTAATGCTGCTAATCAGATTTACCACAAAATATGTTACACAATAATCTACCAGAGTATCCCTAATCTAAATCAAATAGCTACCTACCAAACAAAATATTATTTTGCTCAGGGTTAAGCAAACAATAACATCGTGCATGATTACATTTTTAAATTGCACTAATAAAAAAAGTAACTTCTTTGGACAAAAGCGAGTTTCAGCCAGATATCTAGGACTAAAGTAAACACGAGCTATAGCTTTCATTTTACTAACCTCCTAACAATCATTAGTATCTCATATTAGGTATGTGAAATTAATATTATTTATTGTACTTAATTCTATAAAAAGAACCATAGTAAAAGTATACATAATATTAAATCAGCTTCTTGCACTCCAAAATATCATATCAAACTTTATAGTAGCAGTAATATTTTAATGCGAAGATATAAATCAAAATATATTTTTCCATTTGACTAGGTATTTTCTATAGAAAAATCTAATAATCTGAAATTATACTTACAAATAAACGCTTCTAATGTTTTCTAATTTCTAAATAATGAATTGGTAGCTCATACACCATTTTATCATTAAATATAATCGACTTTTATAAAAAGCATTTTGAGTACCTACATTAGATGCGTCAAATATTTATTGATTAAAGAAACTTTTAGACCAAACATTACAAGTAAGAATTATATGTTTTATGTAAATATAACTACTTCTTTACATTTAATTATTGAAAAATGTGCATTTTTTATAGTCAGAATCGCAATCAAACGTACTAGTTATATATAAATTATATATATATATATACCTATATCATAGCCAACTAACTGGCTTGATCATCAGCGTAATTAGTATGCACATATGCTAAATTTACCGTTCAGCACGTGTTTTATGAAGTTTCAAAGGCAATCTATTTGTTGAAATAAAATATTTAAAAAAAATATTGGATAATTCAATTTACCAACGCAATCATGTAACGTACGCACACTGGACTACCAGAGGACAACAAAAATTCTAGACGTAATAATAATGTATAGGTCGAATGATACACATACGTAATAAATATGGAATAGGATAAAAGTACTTAACTAGTATCCATCCCTAGAAACTAACCAGGATGATAATATGTAGAAGCAAATAAAAGAAGACTACGATTTTATGATATAAGATGTTTGCTATGTAATCTGAGAATAACTGGTTAAGTGGCCCAGTACAGACCAGACCATGTACATGTTATCAGAAATGTTCTGTGACATTACTAGAATTATAAAATGTGGTAGACCCAACCTGGAATATCTCGCCATTTAGGTATGTATAATAAAATACTAAATGTTGAAATAAGAAAACCGTCACATGCACATACTCCTATTATATCCACTGCCTCAGTAACCAATTGTAGGCTTTGCTGCCTATATACCTACGATAGAAAATAAATGTTAACAGATCACAAAATCAGTTTAAAAACAAGCCTCTGATATAGATCTATAATGTACTAAAAAAGATTACTCTCATATTAACGAGAAAAAATAGAATTATAAATCTAAATTATCAAGTCGATAAAAGATACGACCAATTAAAGTACCTACTAAGAAATACACTTCAATCAGGTTATTTTTTTAAACCAACAAATTATAGAGAACTAATTAAGTTGCACCTGACCTAAACCAAACCAAATAATGCCAAATGATTGATTGGTTAAATTGCCACTAATCAATAAATAGATCAAAACCGGGAAAGATGAAGCGTAAAAGGGATCACAATGTTACTGACGCGGATGATGCAAAAATTGAATTAGAAACTACATACTAGCTGGGAGTCCATGAAGTTATCACGTCAAAAAAAACTACTTGAAATTTGGTACTTAAAAAACGTCATATAAAATCATTTCAAAATTCTTGATTTTGTTGGTTATAGAAAGAAAATCTCTATGAATTTACTGTATCAAACGATTAAGTGCCTAACATATTTCGTGCCTTATGTATATTGACTTTTAAGCCCAGTATAAAACTTAATTTGAATTGGATTATTAGTTTAGATATTGATATATCAAAGTTTGAGAATCAATCTACATATGTATTTACTAAATGTGAATTATTTCTGTATTCTACCTCGCTAGTCCTCAATCATAGAACCTGAATTGCAATCTTTTAATAAAGAAATTTTTATTGATATAAACATAATTTACTAATTATACAGACCCTCCGATTAATAACCCCCCCCCCCCCCCTATCTGCATGTTAAGAAGTGTTGTATGAAGATTGTCACATTAAGACAACTTTTTGAAAGAAGTAGCCATTTCAAATCTGAAACCTAATGGTT
>JAUYWI010057278.1:0-16571 GCA_034780595.1 Parotoplana pacifica | reverse complement strand
TTTATTGCAGGCGAATGGGGGGTATACAAGATACTAATTATCTGTACATAATTTATGTTATTCCTAATTGTATACTTTTATTGTACATATAACAAATTGTTCAGTGTTAAAATAATCTTTTTTATTCTTATTATTTAGGGTTTCCATTTTTTTGGTCTAGTGTATATAATAAATTGTGTAAAATCTATAATTCTAATCTATGAATCTATAAACCAGTGAACATTTAGTACACATAGTACATATTTGGTTAAATTTAATAATTGTTGACTGTGAAATCATGAGACAGAAAATATCAATTTCTTCTTGAAGATTTTAGTTGCTAATGATTATGCTGCATAAACGATTCACGAATTGCTACATGTATAGGTTTAGGTGGCGAATGTATTAAAGAGCGAATAATTCGTCACCTGGTAAGTGATTTCAAGGCAGGTCGCAGGGAAGATGGGAGAAAAAAGAATCTTGGACGACCAAGTACAACGAGAACGCATGAAATGATTGAGCGCGTAATAGAATTAATTACCAGAAGATGACCTCTAATTATGCAATTGACAATGTCTCTCATTTTGAATTTGTATGTACTCATTTTTAATGTACACCATATACCACTATAATTCACGTTGGAAAAATTATTTTGATTTTTTTTAAAACGGCAATGATTTATGGGACACCCTATACATCATTGAGAGCAATTCATTACGCATTTACATTATTTATGTAATATATAATTTTTTACCGTTTTTATAAATGTTTCCTGTTGGCGGCTTTTATGTACCAGGAATTAGATATGTGCGGAATTTAATCTTCGGACAATTTCTAAGTTGTAAAGTCGTGTTAAATAAATTAAATTTGTTAATATCAAATAAGTTAAAACGATTTTAGTAAATTGTATAAGAACGTTAAATTTCCTGAGTTAATGACGTCATAGTATTTTTTTTCTCTATCGGATGCAGTCCAATGATCATATATTAGTATGTATTAGGATGTTAAATAGGAATTTTGGGTTTTTGATTATTTCATTGGCCGTATGATGGCGCCAATGGTCTAAAATTCCTGGGGAATGTGTCTGTCAGTTTTTTTGACAAAATTTGGTAACATATATTATCTTCATGTCAAACGACTCCTCTTTTTAAAATCAATACTGGACGTCGTCCTCATTTTGTATAGGGTATGTGTTGCCAAATTTTAGCTAGGATATGACTTTTCCACACCTAAGTCTACTAATGGTTAGTATTTTCTCAATTTATTTTTGTGAACTGGTTGTTGTCTTTTGTGGGGAGTGTAATATGCTGATAAGTTAGGTGAGCACATCATCATTGAATTCTGGGATGATTTTTAGGTAATTAGGTAGATAAAAGACATTTCTAGGATTGTATTAATTTTTAATTAGTGTAAATGATAAAACCAGATTAGAGATTGTACATTTACTCACATTTTATAAAGGTCTAGAGACAAACGCTTCCAGTTAACTCCAATCAACTTCTTTGAAAGAACATAAAATATTTATTACATTGTCCTCATTACTTATAGTGCTAATTTGAAATACATCTAAAAAGGGTCATTAACAGATATAAAATCTTCAGAATAAACAATATATACGTGGTCAATAAGGATGGTTAGGGCTACAATTCTAAATAGAAAAGTTTAATGATATTTTTTATTGGGTTTTACCTATATAAGATTTAATTTTTTTCTGAAAATAGTCATATTAATTAGCATAAAATATGAATAATCCTTTTCCCGATCCTATAATTGATTTAGGGGCTCTCTTCCATTCCTCTGAGTTGGTGCCACATACAGTAATGTAGTTTTTTCTAATAAAATTTCTTATAATAACCACAATTTTGATATTTTGGTAATATTTTTCACGTTGGATCTTCAATCAATCAATTCTTATACATATTTATAAGGAATATGCATTGTTGGTATAAATGTGATGATTCCACCATCTCAAAAGTTGATTATGATCTGCCTTTTGATTTAACTAGTGCTTATTTAGCCTTTTACATTTTAAATATTGACTAGAGGGTCCTAAGTCCTGCACCATATTTGTTGTTATTTTTTTGCAATTTAACAACTATACATTTTTCATTCTGACTGGATTGTTTCATGGATTTGAATATTTAGATTTTGGCTAATCTATGTGGTACTTTCAATCACCGAGCTTGACTGACCATCTTATCATGCTTCAGCTTGGGTGTAGAACAAGATGAACATGATTACATAGTTTTGATTTGATCTTGAAAAGATGCTGTTTTTATGTTGAAGCCATAGATTTGTTACACATCTTTTGGTTGGATTTTTGTTCTTTCTATGATGTTTGTACTGTCGAAAGTCTTGACAGATTTTACTTATTATTTTTAATTTTGTATGTTTGCAGCAGTAAAGATTATATTCTACACATCTAATAGGAAGATTATTCAAGAGATAACTGAATACCAGAAGGGTTCACAATAAAAGATCGTTTTGTTATATGTAAAATATTCTATGGGATGTTTAAGAAATTATTATTTGGAAATTATTATTTGAAAAAGGTTGATCAATCAATTTTGGTTTAATTTTTTTAATGCAGTTATTTTAACTATTTGTCCCAAAGAAAATGTGAAAAATAATCGTAATAAACTTCATGGGACATACCTCCTGACAAAAATGGTAAAATACCCGACAATGCTTTGTTCGATAGGAATGAAATTTGGCATCAGTGACATGTACTAAATTATCTTGTGGATATTTTAGTGTAGCATTTTGGCTGAAATTAGTTTCTGACGTTGTGTATTAGTTAGTTTTTTAAGTAAGATAGTTTTGAAAATTTATAGCACTGATATGGCTAAACAAATGGAAAGACACCCAAGGTATCAGCAAAGTGTAAAGGCATACATTCCGTGCATTTATAAATATATAGATACTATTTATTTTCAGTTTTGATTGAAAAAATACATTTCTTATTTTTAGAGTTTATCTAAGCCCTATATAGACTACATTACCGCTTTTACTAAAGTGCATAACACCCAGGACATCAATACGTTGCAGCATAGCAGTAAGTCACTTCAAAATTCTCCTCGAGTAGAAAATTCCACTCCGACAAAACCGAGCACCTGTCCTCCGCTGATTGGTCAAAAGCCACAGAAATGTCGACAACCTCCGATACGCCCACGCAGTTCCTCATACTACTGTGATTCATGCGCCATTCTGTGTCTGCCTTTAGTGAGATTCTCTGATCCTGGTATTATCAAACAATCTACAGAAAAGATGTCTTATTCACAGCAGGTAGGTATTATATAAAATTATTACTTTTACCTACTTTCGAATACAATTTGAAATTACACCATGTATATTTTTTAGCCTTATAAAGGGTGGTACTCAGTGGCTGATCCATAGGCGCTCTTTGATAGTAATTCTAAATAAATTGATCGCATTAATTGAAACTTCAGATTCCCAGATGTTGATTATTCTATTTACCAAAAAACAACGATCTTCCTCCGCATATTTGCTATTCTAGGGACAAATAGACAGAACATCTCTAATATATATAGGAAAATTTGACAGACGACGCTTATTCTATTCGTATCTCAATATTTGCAGTGATAACAATTTCAACTTTCTCAAGCAAGCACTTAACAGCGGATATAATGTTATTTAGTTGGCTCCCTAAATTTTCATTTACGTGTACTTTTGAAAATTAGGGGCCGTAGATTCCGGTCCCATCTGGATCCGCTATTAGTAGTTGTTACTAAAATGATTTGCCTAATGCCGGCCATAGTGTACTTGCTACAGTCATTCTTAAATTTGTGTAAGCAAATACTGCCGATGATGGTCAGAAAACGAACGTCGTCCAATTGACAAAACTGGTTGTTGTGGTATTACTGGCTTGTGGGTATATGCCCAAATAAGGGTCACCTCTGGCGACCGATCAAAATTATTTCAAACCCATGTTGCTGTGACCCCAGGAAGTATGAGCATTTCGAAACGTTTTGGTGTAGCCAGTACCCAATGGTTACCACGGGGGGTGGGGGGCGCAACACATTGACCAACGAAGGACTACCTCTTTTCACAGTCCTTGGGCTAAGAGCGGATCCCATGGTGACACCTTGACCACTTATTAGGCGGGTCGTCTAGTCCAATTAGAATCACGAAATATCATGAATTTTATAAAACAAATTATCCATAATATTGAAAAAAAACGAGATGTATTGGTTGATTTCAAAGTTTTAAATCAAACGTTGAATCGACTACTGTGCAATTTTGAAAACTTGTTTCATATTTATTTTCCTTTGAGGTTCTAGCTAACATGCCAATTTGAAAAGTTTCATGTCTTTTGCCAGAATTATGTACTTACCTATATAATCGTATATATTTTCTACTTAAATATTGGATACCCCAAATATTTACATATCTGTTCAATTTCAGTTGAGCAAACTTTCTTCAAGTTTAACAGACCATGGCGATGGCGCTCGATTATGTGCTGGCTGTAGCAAGCAAATCATTCCACCACTCATGCGTGTCAATTCCCTTTCATGCAAAACCAAAGAGCACGGCACGCAACCACCAGTAGATAGTTCGAAACCACCACCAGAGGAACTCGATTTGAACTCGGAGTCCTTAAATGATTTGCAGTCCTGCTCTGCACCGTCCTTAGTGAACAATCGTGACTTGGATAGTGGTGGATCATTTGTAAATAAACAAGGAAAATCAATTCGACTGCATATTTACCTCCCGAAAATCAGTTGGAGTACTAATTCGGAATGAATTTTGTGCGTTTTGCACTTCCCAGACCTTTTCTCTGACTATAAACGTGTTATTATATCTCCCTAATTCAAAAGATTAATTATTTTTTCTCAGAATTTATATTTTGGATAGTGAATTTCTTTAGCAGTAATCTATAAATTGTTATGATTTGTATCTTGGTAAGAAATCGAAACAAAGATGTTATTTAGATGCTTGATGTTGTAGGAATTATTATTTTTTGATATGACATTATTTTATAAACCAATAGATGGTCCAGTTTACAAAACAAAATACTGAAACCAAATACCTACGTATGTTGTACGAGTACTAAATGTGTAGCGTATTATAGAATTTCACTATGTATATTTTATTTTAGAGAACTTACAGAATAGTAAATGTCTTTCAAATAGATGACATAATAATTATACATTTTACAGGGTGAACAACATAGTTTGTCTAGTTTTTTAAAATAACTAAAATCTATACTTATTTTTATATGTACATATTAGGGAACAGAGATATGAATGAAGAAAGATAATTAGGCACAATTCTTCCATTATTATATTTTTGGAATAAGTAATATGTAGTATAATATTTTCTTATTAACTCTTCGCTAAAGATCCACTAGCACAGATTAGTCTCTAGCGCAAAACGGACAGTCCGATGAAGATAGATGAAATTTTGCAACATTGTCACAAGTTTTTCAGATAAAAACATTTTTCATACTTCCACTCAAGGTCACTGGGTGGTCCCTCAAAGTAGATCACTCTGGTCTAAAATTTTGACGCCTACTTTAAAAAGCCAATCCTCAAATCAAAATTACACATATTGGGCTCATATTTGGTTTATATATTTTAAAAACTCTTCATTATTCAAAATAAAATACGGGTTTAGAAAATATTGATTTATCCACAGGTTGCAATCTGAGCGTCAAACAAAAATCGACTTTTATTTTGGTGATAAAAAAGTTCCAACAGATTAAGTTTTTTTTAAATTTGCAAGGACCGTGAAGAATTGTCGCCAGAAATTAATATTTTCTGCCTCCTCTGGTGATCGCGATTTACTGATACTACTTAAAAAGTAGTATTTTAAAAATAGTATATAATCAGTAGATCACAGTTAAAAGTGCTCTTAGATACTGTGATAACATCACTCGATGTTGCAACATGGATCACTGCTGATCCGAACCCCGCCAGACAACAACAACAACAACAACATGATGGACCTCATAAACTAGGAACTATAAATGTGAATCATCTAATTTTCTAATAAATTATTTCTAATTTCAAATCACTAATTTGAGCATAATAATATGTTTGGTTTGGATTTTAGAGTCATTAAGTGATTTTGCCAAAAAACATCGTTTTTTATTGGCTAAAAATAATGTTACTGAGTGCCTGTTAGCGCAACACAACAAATGTAAAATCAATCAGACAAACGTTAATTATTTAACCCTCTTGACGTTATCGGCTCCTAAAAAAACATTTAACTTCAAATATTCTAAGGTATCAAATTTCAGCTCAATCCACCAACGAGAAGTATAATATCAGACGCATATAATGAAATAGCATTTTCAGTTTTGAAAACTGTGAATCGAAACTACAAAATATCTTCTCAAAATACCTCAAAAACGGTAAACGGTTAGGTATAGTGAAATCAAGGGACATACTAGTTGTCCCTGGTCCGATCAAAAATTATATTCCGATTTATAGTTTGATTAAAAAAGAAATCAAACCGTGTTGTCAGTCACTGGATAGCTTGTGGTTTGGTCATATGCTGAAATTTTGAGAAAAAAACAGCATTTTTTTTCTTTACACTCTGTTGTTTTATAAAATGTTGTTTTTAGAATCTATAGGAATTCTATAGGAATACTTTTACAATCAATTACCTATTAATAAATGATTTGCCATCGCTGAATGTAAGTAATTCTTTTATCAAAGCAATAAGACATCCCATATCTTTTTGTCATATTTGTAGCTTAAAGGAGGCCTACTACCTCACACCACTCTGTACATAATTTCAGCGTGTTTAAAAATGACCAAACAATTGGCACACATTTATTAACCCAAATCTATTAACTAAATTTTCTTTTGCTTAATATCTCCTCATTTAAGAAGTATTTTTGTTCTATCTCCCCTCACTAAACTCGCGTGATGGACCTTTTGAAAATGAGTTTAGATAAAATTAAAATGTACTTTTTGAAAAAAACCTAAAACTAAAAAAATAGTATTAAAATATCATTACTTCTTTCATAGATTTTTAAAAATAAGATCTTATATTTGCTATTTCAAAGGTCATTTTTATAAATAATTAACCCTTTTGACCTAAAATGCAGATATTCGTTTATTTCAAATTTTAAGTATTACATTTTGCCGGATGTCCAAAGAAGTATAAAAATTCTATCCTTGCATGAAAAATGAATAATAACCTAAACATTATAAATAAAAGACAATGGATGATATTCATTACTATGCTGTTATAGTACCTACTTTCGAGGGCATAACAGATTTTATTTATTCTTTTTTAATTTTGTATGTTTGCTGCAATAAAGATTTTATTCTACATTTTACTAATATTACATGAAATTATTATACGTAATATTATTATTAGACAAAAAATGGCAAAAAGTGTGTTAGCTCACACCATGAAATAATTGAAATACACATAAAAGTATGTTAGCTAAAACCAAAAAAATAATGAAATACACTCAAAACTGTGTTTGCTCTTTAATTAATAAAAATGTCCATGAGCTAACTACTTTTTTATTGTTAAAAACTGACTTACGCCCTTGGTCAAAATTAAGATCCATCGCGTGATGCCTTTACTGATTTCCTGGATCCGCTCCTGTCCATAAAGAGTTATTCTCCATGGATTGATCTAAAAAGTAAACCTCTTTATCAATGCATAGAATAAGACTTTTACTCTTTGCATCGATAATAAGTTCACTATTAAATTAATATCATAAATCAACAACAAAAAATCGTGAAATTATTATACGCATATACTGGAAAGAACCTGGGCAACCTTCGCAATTTGTCAGTGGACCGTACTAACTGGAAGATATTCATCCTGGGAGTCGCTAAAAGTCGGACTCGACTAGACGGCACCAGGTAACCCAGTATAGCATAAAAAAATTATTGTAATATCTCTGATGTTTTTTCGTTCTATGTTTGCCGCACAGAATAATCATTTATTACTCTACGGTTTGTAGCATGATAATAAAAAGTTAAAAATTGATATGCCATAGATTTATATTTAATTCATATTTTTAGAGCATCAATGAAAATTAAAAACGAAAACTATATAACCCTCTAGGTCCAAACAAAACATTATCTGAACGAATTCATTCAAATGTAATTGTCACACAATTCTTGTCTCCATCGGTTTTAATTTTCATGATTTTGTTTTGCTGTGCGTCGAACTCTATTTTATCATTGGAAACTGTCTGAGTAATGTTTGTTACACAGGTATTATTTTGAATAACTTGGTTATTTGTTGACTAAGAATACCTACTCCCGTTTAGCATTTTAGAAACATTTCTTTTATCTGAGTCCCTCTTTCTTCTGACAAAATGGTCGACACTGACAACAGTTTTGTGTCCTGTTGCTGCAGCAATATCGCTATTTTCCATATCTTTATTTCACTACAGTTACTCTGACACAATGGCTAGTGTGTTCTTTGCTCAATCCGGCATCTTTGCTGATATTTTCATCATAGTACCCAGAACATTTTATACCAAGATTTATTTCAAATATTGCCACAGAGTAAGTACTTACTCTATTTGAAATCTGCGGCTCTTATATTGGCTCGAAATCATAGACATTATAATAGTAACAGTATCCATGATTTCCTGGGAAAAATTTCAGGACCTAAGCGTCCTAATATTGTTGCCCATAAATTATGGATATTAGTCTTGTATGAGTAAAGGATGTCCTAAAAATGCGTGTTTTATATTATAAATTATATTTTCTTTAAAAAATGAAATCTAAACTTTTATTTAGTACACAGGTACCTTGGAAAGATCCATTAACAGAAAATTTATTTTTTTGAAAGACAGAATATGGGGACCGTACTAAGGGACCAAAAACTTCATCAGATCTAAAAATAAAAGTATGTCCAATAGATCTGCTAGGGGCAAACTATCGATAATGAAGATTTTTAGAGGCAAAAATTGGTTTTAGAGGGGGAAAATCATTCTGTTTTGGAAAAATATTTTCGATTTATGTTAACAAGTACCTGGTGGATCTACTCACCAAATTTGAAGCCTCTGCATTGATTTTTTTTTCAATATTTTCTCTAGTCTATGAGGGTTACTATTCTTGGCCAAATCTGTAAAAATTATATTTTTAAGTAAATTTTATCACAATTAAATAGCTGTAAATGATTTAAAATGGTTTATTATTGGTTTTTAAATCATTTTTAGTGATTTTGAAATGAATTCATTGACGAAAATTGGATTTGAAATCTTCACTGATACTATTCCATTAAAAATTTACAGTACTTAATCATTAATCTTTAGTATTTTACCCAATCGAGAAGGTTAAAACGTCATCCAAACATTTTGTTACAAAATAGTTCTCAAAGATTTTAATTTCAAAAATCGCCCCAAAAATGATCATTATTTGAAAATCTATTATAAATAGGTATGAAAAACTTGAAATTTTACTCGGCTTCAAATTTGGCAGACATGTAGGTAGTGTCAAGGTACCTACTATGTAAAATATGCAAAAATTTACAACAAGAGTTTGTGGCTAAAGTAACAGTATCTTTTTGTGACCAGTTCATAAACACGACTATATCTCTGGTAGTAAGTACCTACCTACTACCAGAGATATGATAAAAGCGGAAAGCTTGTTTACTATACAGGATGAAGATAAAAGCAAAAGTAGGTAATATAACTACTATTTCAAAATGTATTGTTCTTTTATACAACAGAAATACTGTGGTCATACCTAAGAATTATATTATTGTATTACCTCCATTAAAGACAATGATCCATCTGTCATCTTTCAATTGTCCATTATAATCAAGTAAGTACTTAGCATTGATGTCGTAGTTTGTTTATAATTATCAGTGGTACCTACCTAATTGTCCATTAGGTACGTGTTTGACAATTATTTGGGGTACCTACTATTTTCAATAGGACATGGTGAATTTAACTTATCCCACAGTGTTATTATAAAGTATAGTTTTATTATCTCTACCTACATACATTATGTTCATAGCATAGGTTACCACCACCAATTCTTAAAAATAAATTGTCGCATTCATTATTTATGAGTTTTTCATTTGCCTATGTGTTTAACAGGAACAAAGGTAAACTTCTATATAGTTTGTACGGGAAATACGACTCTCTAACTACTTGTGTGGATTTATTGTCTTATTGTTTCAATTTCCATTAAAAGTTTCATTTAAATTACCAAAAGCGACATCTAGCTAAAACCGTTTCCAATATGTAAACAAGTATTATATTATTGGTAATCACCACCCCTATACACACACCACTGCACCCAGTTGCATTTTGTATTGTGAAGTTTTTGTTGATTTTACCTCAAACAAGGTGGATATTTATTTATTCAGTTATATTGAAATTTGAACTATTCAATGTGAAATCACTTCAAATTTACGTCAAACATAGATTAATGTTTCCAAAACCTGAATTGAATTCAAAGAAAAATTCGTTGCACACTGGACAATATTTATCTTATTTTCCAACGATAGAGCATTATAAAAATTCAGTAATTTCTGAATATCATTCAGCGGATGTTATAAGTTATCGCAGTGCTACAAATACTCTGAAACAGAAAATGGTTGTCAAAGAGTTTGAATCTCCTCAGAAACAATCTATTCAAACATCTGCTATTCAAGCATATAAAAAATCGAAAATAAAATCGACTCATCAGTTAAATAATAGGCAGTATCCAGTTTCATCAAAATACCTACGTGATTTTAAAATTAGTCCTCACTCCACTTCTTCTAATACTATTCCATGTAATATAAAAAACAAAATATTTTTACCTAAAATGTTTCCACACCACTCTGCTCATTCCTTTGATCCACTTTTAAAACAAACTCCAAAGGTAGAACTAAAATCGCCTTATAAACTAAATAACGTAGCGATTTTAGCAAATTATTCATCACCTAACATTGGACTAGTTAACAAATATGACAATAAACTTCATAGTTCTTCATCGCATAGTCTTGACCATCAGTGT
Organism: Parotoplana pacifica; assembly: GCA_034780595.1. Classification (NCBI taxonomy): domain Eukaryota; kingdom Metazoa; phylum Platyhelminthes; order Proseriata; family Otoplanidae; genus Parotoplana; species Parotoplana pacifica. The sequence goes on along the minus strand of JAUYWI010057278.1, from coordinate 5,634 downwards.
CACAACAGATCGGAAGCTGAATACTTGTCCAACCATCATCGTTTACTAAAATTAAATGATGGTTGTAACTTTCAACAAGAAGAGGCACAGAGTGTATTTGGACGAGAACGCTCTACGTTATACAATTTTAAATCTTTTAGTGCTAGAGAACGAAATAAGCAAGAAATTGTGGATTCAGTCTGGTTAGACAATAAACAGAAACTCAAGTTTGAGGTTAGAATCACACTGTATTCATCATAGAGTAATATGGTGTTCATGACATATTGTATATTTGTATAATATTTTATAGCTATATCAGTGTGTACCCTATTGCAAATCTTTGATTTTTAACCTCAGACATTTGGAGAAATTTATGTAGATATTTTTAGGTATTCGGATGTGACATATTTTCTGGGCAGCATATGCTTACATATATTTAAGAAAAAAGATAACATTACTATGAAAAATGAAACATTGGCGGTCTAAAAAGGCATGGTCCTTTATTTGTTGGCTTCATAATCTCATTTATGTCTTTTTAGTTAATCTAGGGGCCCTTAAAAGAAGGCTGTGTTATTCAAACACTAAATTTTAAATTGATTTTCAATAATTTAGTCCATATTAAGACCGACTGTTTATTGTATGTTTTCATCTGAATTCAGGGACAGTTTAATTTCTGGAGGTAGAATACAGTATTGGGCTAGTATTTATTCTTTCTTGATATATAAGCGTAGAAATTAATATTCTGAAACATTCTCTCTCATCCTATTACCCTCACTGAAATGGGGGACATTTAAAAAATGTTTATCTAAGCTTTGGCAATAGGTCGTTAGTTCTATGAGCTGGCTAGCCTTGCTAGAGTATTATAGGACTTCTGAAAATGGGCTAAATTTTGGACATCCATAGCTCGCATAATTTAAATCCTATAGTATAGAAATCAAATTTGGTGCAGTAGCTTTTGAACTATGAATGCTTAAAGTTAACCATTTAAAAAAAGATATTTAATTTCTTCAGCACCAATAATGGTCCCTTAAATTTAACCAATTTCAATAAAATTTTTTGCACACGTAATGAATGTCTGAGAGACTATAAAAATCCGTTTTAGTTTTGTTGATACACCCTAGCAACCGCCTTGAAACAAGTAATAATACGTTAATACGATGTATGGTTTATGAAATACATCATTTTAAGGTTATAAAATTGACAAAATAAATTTGCAGCTCTTGTTAATTTATGGAGCAAAATATTTTTGTAAAGAAAAATAATTTTTTTATTAAAAGTTGTCTACTTAGTTTAAATATATAAACTGAAATAAATTGGTCAAAAAGATCTAAAAGATGGTTAGCTCTTCCAAAACAAATACCAAAAATACATAAAAGTACATAAAATAAATTAAATTAAATATATTTAGCAATGGATTTAGGTTGGCATGGCTTTAAATAGATAGTTGTTGTTGTAGCCCCTACCCCTAGTAAAAAAGGGTAGTCCTCCCAGTGTGGGTTATGAATTTGATTACATTTGATAGTAAATAGATAGTAATAAGTAACTAGATATTTCAGTACATGAATTGCATTAAAGATTTTAGAACTAACTCTGGTGAGTAAACTAAAGCTACCTATTGGAATTGTAATTCATGCTGCTAACAATAATTGAACGATCTTTGTTTTCTTAAACTATGCTTTTCGACTTTGTTAATAGCTCTAAAATATTAAAAAATAGTTTTATACTTGTAATGAAATACCTAATTACTTATTAATATCTATTTACAGTTATACCAACTTAAATACCATAGTTAACCATATTTTATTTCATTTATTTTGACTATTTTTTTAAATATGTTTTGGAAGAACTAACCATCTTTTAAGCCTTTTTGGCCAATCCTATATAATATAGGAAAGTCGAACTGCTCAAAAATTTGTGATGCATCTTGCAGGTCTAAGTTGTATCATCTATCCTACATTATTTAGAATTACAAAAAATGGCACCATCAAAAATATTAAATAGCTTTATTAGAAAAATATTAGCATGGAATTGAAAATGTTGACTTTCATATATTTGAGTTGACAGTTTATAATTTTGTAAATCAGAGAAATTAAGTTATCTTTACCTTTACCCAGTATCGATTATTTGACTATACATATAGAACGAATATAAGATCTTAAACATACCATTATTGGATTCCACTAAAAATAAAACTCAGTTTTAATTTCCGCTTTGCATAATTATGACTATAATTTCTAATAAATTTTGCATACTGGTACTCAGAAGTTAGCCGTACATTTTTACTACTACACCAATAGAAATAGCAGATAAGATTAGGACCATATTATTACTCTATGAATAGGACTTTCGAAATGGACTCAACATATACCTATGTAAGTCTACCAAATATAAATTCATATCCAATTTTATATGTCATTTTAAATTTTCTATCATAACATGTATTTATATGATTTTAGGTCAAGTATAAAACATAGATATTGTATATTACTTTTAATATGTAAGATACAATATCTATGGTATAAAACCAAATCTATGTGATTAAAAAATTGTAAAATGTTGTATTCTTATTTGTACCTAATATCTACGTGATCACAATACACATATAATATCTGTGATTTATTCAAAAACAAACCCTGTTTGCGATTTATAGTACTACAACTTATTTGATGAAAAAAAAATAACAACTTACAGTCTAAAAATTACTATTAAAGTGAAAATGGGTGGTGGTCCATCCAGATATTGCCTAGAGGGAATGAAATAACTTTGTACCCTCTCTTCCAGAATTTACAAAATTAATATTAATTTTGTACTCAGATTTTTTTATACTTTTAAATTGCGATTTTATATAATTTTATTTGCTTAATTGAATGACTAAATGAAGTTTCAAATGCACCAGAAAATAGTAAAATGCATCTAATACTTCAAAATTTTCTGGGGTAGCAGCATAGCCATGCATATAGGAGATTGTCCGTTTAGGAGGCTATATTTACCTCTCTATTATCTGCAGAAGGACTAGCAGATTCGGGGGCCTTGCTCGCCTACTTTTTGCAAGCACAGTTCTGGTTATTTAATAAATTTGAAATCAGTAGTTGGTCCCTCAACTTTATTTTCGCTACTACGCCTATTGGTTTCAAAGTTAATATACTATTAAAACTATATAAATAAAAAAAGTATTTTGTTGAAAAACAATAAAACAATAAAATTCTAAACATTAACAAAAATATGAGAAATTAATTGTACCATTTCACCAATGGTAATATGTCCATATTTTCAAGTTGAGTGCTTTTATCTCATTAGGTATGTGCATCACAAATTTTAGAAAGCAGAAATTATGAACATTTTTTAATTGTTTGCCGCATTAGGAATTTTAATGAATTAGGTGTTTGCTTTAAAAATATTAGGTGTATAAAGAATTAGCGCATTTCGCAATTGTATTCCCCCTCCAAACTTTACTTGGCTACGGGCCTGTACGCTATAATAAAAATATATTACTTGAAAATGTCTACTTTTCTTTTACCTGTGTCTGGGTGTGATAGGGATTAAATGTCAATATCGCGGTCTCTCTACTATGAGAAGTCATTGTTTGTGTTGTATGTTCTGATGAGCCTATGTAACCAAAACCCTCCTCAGAAGAGATAAGACTCCACAAACTATGATACAGATAACTGTATCATAGTTTGTGGAGTCTTACCTCTTCTGAGGAGGGTTTTGGTTACATAGGCGCGTTCAGTGGATCAAGATTTAAGTGAGTGTTTAGGTGACTTAAACATGTAAAGGTCCAATCTAAACATGTAGAGGTTGCGCCGTAACACTGTTAAGGTGACCTTAACATATAAAGGTCCATGTAGAGGTTGAATTTTAGCACTGTTGAGGTGACCTAAACATGTTAATGTTCAACCTTAACACTGTTAAGGTGACCTATATGTCAGTGAACATTTTCAGTCACCAAAAATAAAGCATTTTTGAAGAAACTGAATGAATCTGACGTGCATAATTGAAAAAACGCAGCCGCTTTGCATTTAATGAAGATAAAATAAATTCAAAGGAAAAAATAGTGTATTCGCTTTAATAACGATAGACTATACCGAGTCTCTATTTGGCTATCAATCTAGTACTACATAAACTATAGGCTAAGCTTGCTAGTATTACCTAACTAATTGTAATGTTACTTAGTATTTTTAAAATAATACATTTTGAAACAGGTAATGTTCTTTTTTTTAAAGAAATACTAACAATAGAGAAGTTTACACTATGTTGAATAGAAAAACGTAAAACTTTTTTTTCTATATAAGATAGATGTTTTATTTTCCAAATCGATCAATTATTTTCATTACAGTACAGTATTTTAATCTAATGTACATATACAAAATACTACCCATACGTATATTTGACATAAATTCTCACCAAAAATTAGTCTAGGTACCAATTTCATTAAAATAGGTTGACTTTTAGACTAAAAAATATGTTGATGTCATAAAATGTACTTGGAGGCGAGAATTTGTCAATGGAAGTGACAATGCCCAAAAGGCACCATCCAAATTAATTCTCTATAAACTAAATAATTGGTGGTAATAACTCCCATAGTACAGGCTGTAGATAGTTCGAATAAGAAAGAAAAGGATTAGACCAAAAGACCTCTTTTCCATGATGCAAATAAAGTGATATCCTGATTTTCACATATGCTTCCCTCTTTGGTGAAATGTTTAAGATGTGATATAATCTTTCAACGGCTTGTTGACGTCCCACAAATCCAACCCCATTCATACACACGTTGCTTTTGATTTTATAACTTTAAAATGATACATCTCATGAACCATACATCGTATGTAATTTTTGTTGCAATCAGCATATAATTTTAGTGTTTCACTATGTCAAATTTCAGAATAGGTGAAGTTTTGTTTTATACAATTAACACATATTACTCGGGCGGTTACTATGTAGTAGGATGATCTAAACTAAAACAATTTTTTATAGTTCCTTGTGGGTGAATTAACAAAACTAACAAGAATTTTTATAGTCCCTTGGATTCTTATTATACATATGTGTCAAATTTCATTGAACGCGGTTAACGTTAGTACCAGTATTGGTGGTAAAGAAAGAAAGAATGAAAATTGGCAAACTTAAAGCATTCATAGTTCAGAAACCACTAAACGGATTTCTATAAAATTTGCATAAGCTGTTAACATGTTTAAAAGACAATATACCAAATTATGGTACTCTAGGTTTTAAATTGTACGAGCTATAGATATCGAAAAATTTGCCCATTTTCAGGCTAGCTAGCACCTAGAGTTAAAATAACGGGGAATTTCATAGAAATTGGTTCAGTGGTTTTGGAACTCTACTTAAAATTAGCCATTTTTCTAAAATGTTCTTTGCTTCCTTCCTTTGTTTGCTTAGGGAGTTTTCGTCTGATTTATATTTGTATAGATGTTCTATCGACATTTCAAAACAAGGACAACCTTTGCATTGACATGTCAAGTTCTGTAAAATAACACCGATTAAATAAATAAAATAGCTGGCGAATTCTTATACCGTGTTTCTTCTAATTGAAGCCCATGCTCTAATACTAGCCCATGCTATATTATAAGCCCACCTAAAATAATTTCTTTGAAATAGAAGCCCATGCTCCAATATAAGCCAATGTCCACTTTGTAT